>PVKA01026601.1:21243-31613 GCA_004027165.1 Ctenomys sociabilis | reverse complement strand
TTTGTTTTAAAAAAAGAAAGTTGAGGGCTGGGGAAATAGCTCAGTGGAGTAAGCACTTGCCTGGCAATCACAAGGTCCTGAGTTCATTCCCTGGTACCACCAAAAAACAAAACAAACAAAAAAAAAAGAAAAGTTGGGTGTTTGGTTAAAACAGGATGTTTCACAGAATGCCTCTGGGTTCATGATTAAAAACAGACAATTGTGCCGCCTCAGCCCAGAGATTCCTGGCCAGATTTCTAGAGAATCTGTAGTTTGCCACACAGGTGAAGCTACTGCATAGCAAGGTCTGCAAATCACTTGGGGCTGGTAAAATAAGCAAATCTAAGTAGCCAATGGGGCAGACCTCACCCTGTGCCAGGCATTTTACGTGGCCGTCTGCCCCTGGAGTCAACACAGCAGGCTTCTGAGGATGCACTAAAATGATCCCGACTTTACTGGTGGGGGACAGACACCAAGAGGCTAGGAAACATTCCCAGGGGCAAGTCGCTGGTAGAGGAAGGGCTGGGATTGGAGCCAGAGCTGCCAACCTCAGGATCTCTCCCTCTTCTCTTTGCCCATCTATGAAACCATCCTGTGAGGCTTGCTGACCTCCTGTGTCCCCCGAGGCTAGCATCTGAGAGGCAAGCGGGCCAAGATGGAGTTTCATTTACTTACATTGTTCAGCCCGTGGCAATGCCTGGTGTGTGCCAAATACTTGATATTTGTGTGTTCTTTGAGTGGATGATGAGATTTCCAGGGCCAGAGAAGAAAATAAGAAAAGATGTGGCTGGGGAGGAAGAAGAGGTAAGAAGCTGGCTCAGGAGTCTTCCGTACCCTGTGCCCCAGCAGGTCCCAGGGACAGGCTGAGAACAAATGCTAAGTCCTTGCATGAGATCTGCTCTGGCCCAGCAGCAGCTGTCCCACCCATCTGCCAAGATAACAGAATAGAGAGTACCTTCCTTATGCAGGTTACAGAGCCCATGGCCGTTCTGGATATTCAGGTGCTGCTGTCTCAGATTCATATGTCTCCATGGTCACAAGAAACAGTCTTGAAAAGATTAACACCATTTCCCAGTGAACAATGAGTCTTTGGATCTAACACTGATGGAGAGCCCCAAGCACATGGTGGATAATCCTGTAGTCCTCGAAACCATGGCCCTGCTCTGGTGTGTGGCCTTGGTCATGGGGTGGCCTGGAAGGGGATCACAGTGTGAGCACTCACTGGACCCCAGGCCATGGCGATGGCCTTCTGAAGAGAGGCCACCACAGAGCACTCAGAGGATGAGAGGAGGGGGACGCCTCAGGGAGCGCAGGGCACTTCAGGATAGCACTGGGGCCTGTCATCTCTTGCAGTCAGCCCAGAGTTGCTGCCTGGAAGAGGGATTGTACGGAGCCTTAAAAGGCCAGTACCTTTGGATTCAGGTGACACTGAAGGCTTCCTAGAGAAGGGACAGGCTTTCTGGGCCATCTGATGTCAGTCTGTTTCATGTCTGCGTAGCCTTATAAAGCGGCCCTGGGGACCACGGGATTGATGGTGGAAAGCAGAGAGGCAGATCTGATGTCTTCTCTGTGGGCTGCTCTGTTCTGTGTCCTGCAGTGTTCTACAGGGGCACTAAGTAAGTAATTAGGACCCTCCCACTCTGGAAGCTGGCAACAGCCACAGTGCCTTGGGATCCCCTTCCCCACTTGAGGAGCTTTCTAAACAACCTCTCTGTCTCTGTCCCACCCTCCACCAGTTCTGATCACAGGGGTCTCAGGTGGGACCTGGACAGTGGAATTTACGAGAGTGGCCCCTGGTCATTCCAGTGCACAGCCAAGGTGAAGATCCCTGGCTAAGGCACGCATGCCAACAGATGACATACAGGTCTTAGCCCCTGCCACCCGCCCTCACCCTTCTCTGCCTAAGGCCCACCTGCCCAGGAGATTGCCAAGCCCAGTGCCCGCCACACCTACCTCTCCTTGCTGCGCACAGCTGCACAAAGAAGGGTATTTGGGGGGAGAGCCTGTCCTGCTTGCTTTGTCATTCCACATTAGTCACACTTCTTGTCACCGCCACTCCCTTGTACCTAATTGCCATTTGTTGGGAGTGGCTGGTGCCCTCCTTGCTAAATTCTCTTTCCCAAGGTAGAAGCCACGATTTCTGTCTCACTGGAGTGCTCGGACCATTGGGGTCCCAAGAAGACTGAGGAATAAGCAAGCCCGCCCTATACTTCCCTCTGGGCCCTCCCCCCAGGGCTCCTACCCTTCCTGCTGGCACCTGCTGCCCCAGCGTGGGCCAAAACGCTAGGGACATGTGTCTAGGAGCTTCTGTTGTGGCGGAAGCGAGCTGACAGTCTGATATGTTTGCCAGCTTCTGAGTGAATGCCAGCCCCCTTTCCCAGGGCACTTCCAGGAAGAGGTGCTTTCTGAGCCCTGCTCACTTGCCTTCTGTGGGTGGAGCTCACCCCCCTCTCAGAGATAGATGAACCGCTTAGGGTCTCAGAGCAGAAGCCCCCAAGGAACTGTTCATTCCCTGCCTCCCTTATCTCACGCAGACTAGGAAGGGGCTGGGGTGCTGGGCTGCCCCAGCAATGGTGAACAGGGTGTACCTCCTTGCAGGGACTCCAAAAAGTTCTCTGCCCCTTTTGGTGGCTCTTTTAAGAAAGTGGGGTACTTGGTGCCTCTTGGCCTTAGCTTTGAGTATGTGGCTTTCGGAAGCTCTCTCAACATCCTGCTATATCCTGTCCCCCTTGGTGTTATGTTGAGAAACTTGGTCTTTACAGGAAATGAGGAACAAGGGTCCACTGAGGTGAAGGCCCAGGCTGCTTAGAAAGGTCTCTCACCATGGCGTGTGAGGGCCAAGGCTGGGGCAGTGATGGGCCCGTCTTCAGACTGGGCACCTGGGCCCTACCTCAGGCACCATGTCTCAGAGGGTCCTGCTTTGGCCTCTGCTGGCCAAGTCCCTCCATATGGGGTGAGGTCCCTACGAAGCCAAGAGATGGGACCCACCTTCTCACCCACCGCCAGATGACGAGGATTTCAGAGTCCCCTGCCAAGTGATACTTCTAGTGCTTTCCTTAGCCTCTCCTGACTCACTCCTCCAAATAACAGCAGACACAGACATTATTCAGAAACCTAGGGAATACCCGGGAGGGGTTGTTTGTGCTCTGTGATCAGGTGGGAGTGCCCACACATGGGTGTCAGGGCCAGGCAGGCCACTGGCACAGGCCTCCATTTGATCTCTTGCCCTGGAGATGTTAGGGTTTGGACCTGAGACAGACAGACCTTCAGAGCCCTGGTTTTGTCACCCTGGGTCATCTGGTGAGCGGTAAGGACTAGTGAAGCCTGGGTCCCGCCACCCCCATGTGGCGCCGGTTGGGTGAGGTCAGCAGTGAGTGAGCTTTAAGCAAATTCTTCAGGGGGCTGTGATGCTGCTCCTGTAGAGGCAGCAGTCACCTCTGGGTCAGAGAGGACAAGGGAGAGAGGAGGAGCCGCGCTGAGGACTGGACGGGGTTTGTGCCCTACCCCCGGCTTGTACTTGGGCGAATGGAGGGGACCATGATGGGAGACTCAGTGTGAGTGGGGCTCTGTTGGAAAGTTGGCCTGAGCTATCTGGGGCTGTCAGGGTGGAGTCTGGGGCCCCTCTGGGAGTCCTTGGGGTGGGCAGGTGGATACCCACCTTGCACCTCAGTTCAGAGACTTGGGCCTGAGGCTGAGCTGGGAATTACCAGCGCATAAGTGGTGGCTAAGTCTTACTTGGCCAAAAGCAGAGTGTGAAGGCCAAGAAGGGACCTTCAGCATTTCAGCTGTAGCCCCAAACTCCACCTCCATCTGCCAACCTACTCCTCCATCCCAGGGCGGGGTCAGTTTCAGCACTGAAGGATGTCCATTAACTGGGAACAAGGTTCCTAATCTGATCACCTAGGGCAAGCTGGTGAAAAGTTTTAACAATCTCAATCTCTCTCTCTCTCTCTTTCTGTCTCTCTCCCTTCCTCCCTCCCCCTTGGTCCCCATCCACCACCTCTGCCCTGGCCCTCATTTCCTTTTCTCCTCACACCTGCCCCACTTTAATTTGCCTGGCTTCTCCTCTTCCTCACCCACTGCCCCAAGGTGAAGGTCTGGTTCCAGAACCGCCGCACCAAGCAGAAGAAAGACCAGAGCAGAGACCTGGAGAAGCGGGCGTCCTCTTCAGCCTCTGAGGCCTTTGCCACTTCCAACATCCTGCGGCTGCTGGAGCAGGGCCGGCTGCTGTCTGTGCCCAGGGCACCTACACTCCTGGCACTGACGCCCGGTCTGCCGGACCCGCCGGCTGGGCACAGGGGCACCTCCTTGGGTGACCCCAGGAACTCTTCTCCAAGTCTCAACCCTCTGCCCTCAGCCTCGGCATCCTCCCCGCTGCCACCCCCTCTGCCAGCCATCTGCTTTTCCACAATCCCGCTTCTGGACCTGCCTGCCAGCTACGAACTAGGGTCCTCAGCCTTTGAGCCCTACAGCCGGCTAGAAAGGAAAGTCGGCAGTCCTGGTGGTGGTGGCAAGAAAGCTAACACTTAAGACTCTCAGCCCTATGTGACTCTGAGTCCCCAGCACTGCACTGCCCCAGCCTCGTGGCCCCAGAGGACTGCACTGAGCAGGCTCTTCAGGGAGGGTAGCCACCGCGCCCCTCCCGCCTGCCCTCAGCTCAGAGACTGACTGAAAGGCCTTGGTCCCACAGCTTGTGTGCGTGAGTGCAGTGTGTGCGTGTGTGTGTGTGTGTGTGTGTGTGTGTGTGTGCTGTGCATCTCTCACTGAAATAAAGAAAAAAAAGAGACAAGAAGGGAAACCATCCTGCAGCACCGCCTCCTTCCCTTCCATCCCCGTCCGCCCTGCAAAGGGAAATAGCTTGAGAGCAAGGAGGTCCTCAGATGGGACTGAGTAGAACCCTGGGGTCACAGGCAGTGCAGGGCGTCCACACGGGTGGCTCAACAGGCCCTGATTCCCACTCCTACATGAGCTCCCAGCCACGCACTCCAGCCCCCCATACTGACATCAGTGCTTGCAAGCTTCTCTTTCAAACTGGGAATATTTAAGAAGGAAAAACAGCTGGATTCTCCAAGGGAATGAATGATGCAAGGTGAGAGCAGATGCGAAGAGAGGAGAAGGGCATGCTGGGTAAGTCCAGGCAGCCCTTGTATTCAGAGAGGGCCTGCCCATGGCAAAGACCACAACAGGAAGCACTTTTAAAAGGCTTTTTTGATAAAGGTATTTAGCTTTTATTTTGCAGTAACTGTAAGTTTATAGGAAGTTGCAAAGATAGGGCAGAGGAGTCTCTTCACTCATTTTCCTCCAGTGGTTGTATCTTCCAAAGTTAGTATAATATTAAACCGGGAAATTGTCATTGGTATTGTGGGGTGGACTCCCTGTCATTTTATCTGCTGTGTAAATTGCAAACCCAGAATGCAGACAGGATGCAGAGCAGCTCCGTCACCACGAAGATGCCCCTGTAGTCATGCCCACTACTGCTTTCCACAGAATTCTGTGACAATGTAGAACTGTGCTGGAAGAGCCAGAGCCCTGAAATAAGTCCTCAGCCAGAGAATGTGGGGTGAGAGTTGGATCCTTTAGGATGGAAAAAACAAGCAACCAGGCTGCTCTAGGGAACACAATTTCAAATTGGCTGCCTTGATGGAATGGGGTGCTGCCTGATGGGGGTCCTTACAAACGGCACCTTGCCCTTCCCTCTACTCAGGTGATAGCACCTGGCTAAGCACTTACACTGTGGGAAACCCTGAGTCTGGAATGAAACACCTGGGGCCCCAGGTGACCTTGGGTTGGGCCCAACCAGCCACTTCCCTGCGCCCATTCTGCCTGGCCCACCTCACCTGAGCTATCTCTGTTTGCCCTGAAGAAGCACAAGGGCGTGAAGGGGGCCCTGGGAAGGAGCAGTCAGTCTTGTGCAGAACACAGGTGAGGCTATGGGTATAGATGGATTTGTGATCCTAAATATTTAGATACGCAATAAGTGGGCCTCTGTTTAGACTCTAGCCTAGGCTGAGAACGTCAGGGTTCTAGGGTCAGACTGAGAAAGCAGCCCTGGTTCTCAGTCTTAAGGAGCCCTAGGTCTGATGGAAAAGATGTGGGCTTAATCTGGGGTTCACACCAGTGGCAACACCGTGAGAGACCTGTTCTAAGGTGGGTGCTAGGGCATCCAGGAAGGCTTCTATAGGAGGACACAGCGATGCTGGCCAGGAGAGAATCCTCACAGATGTTGGGAAAAGACGGAGACAGGAGTGATAGGACCGTGTAGGGCAAGAGGTGCAGTCAGGGGGCTAGTTTGGGCAACCGGCAAGGAGAGGGCAGACTACATGCCGTGACCAGTACGCCGGATGAAGGTGGCTGTGGGGCTCACTAGCTGTGGGTGGTGGGCTGAGGAACAGGCAGGCGCAGAGCTCCGAGAGGCCGAGAGGCCGAGAGGCCGCATTCCTGCTCTCAGCTTCTCCCTCACCGCCCTCCAGCTCCCAGGTAGCCAGCCACCTCCCAGGCCTGCACAGGCTGAGCCAGCTTCCCTGTTTACAGTCAGCCTGGGGGAGGAGTAGAGAGGGGAGGAAGGGGAGGGGAGGGGAGGGGAGGGGAGGCCGCAGGCTCAAGCTGGGCAGTTTGTTCCAGCTCCAGCTGGGCCCAAAGTCTTCAGTCCCAAGCTGCCATCAGCATTCTCAGGCACGGGCTCCTCCTAGCCGCCACTCACCATGGCTATGAAGGTAGACAGCAGGCCCGGGGGACTCTCTAGCAGTGGCTGTGACCCAGGAGCTTCCCGAGAGCACGTGCAGGCAGTCACCAGAAACTACATCACCCACCCCCGAATCAGTGAGTATGAACCCCACTGCACTGAGGCCAGGGTTGGGAACTGCTGAGCTGGCTTTGGAATCTGAAATGCCTCTGCCCTGGGAAAGAGGAGACCTAGAGACCAAGGAGCTCTCCATCCAGTGGGACAGCCGGCAAAAGGGGTCACCTGTGAAGGTGGAGGGCCCGATCTAGGCGACCACAGGAGAGGGCTGAGGGGACTGTTTCACCGCAATCCTGCCTCAGACACTAAGTCCAGAGAGCGCTTCCAACTGCCCCTGAAAGAGAAAGGGACAGAGATCACATGTTTGTGCATCCTCCCGTGAGAGCTCTGTGTGCGTGTGCGTGTGTGTGTGCGTGTGTAAGCATGTAATATGCACAAACACTCAGCCCAGGCTAGTATATGATGAAGTGGACTTTGGGTGTGGTGACACAGAGTATGTGAACATTCTCAGCATGAGGAAATGCATGACTGTCAGTGGTGCGTGGGCCTTCTAGGCCAGGGAATCTGTGAAAAGCAGCAGGTAAGGGCTGAGCTGGAGGGTGTGGTGTGTTCCCACTTCTGTTTGGGGGAAGAAATGAGAGAGAGAGAGAGAGAGAGAGAGAGAGAGAGAGAGAGAGAGAGAGAGCGAGCTTGAACACACAGAGTGAAGGTGAGTGTGTGCTTGAATGTGGTATGTAAGTTCAAGACAGGAGCACATGGGAGCTCCAGATTGGGCAGCGTCCCATGTCTGAGTGTGGTTATGTGTGTGTGTGTGTGTGTGTGCACACGCGTGCGCACACACACACGCACACGCGCGCAGTTAGGTCAAGGGCAGTGCTGGGCACAGGAGTGAGTATAGGCACACAGGTGCTGGAATGTCCCCTTATAAGCTTCAAAAGGACCTTCTGTGCCTGTTCTACGAGGAGGAGCCAAGTCCCACTGCCTGGCAGAGAGCCTGACAAGCTGCAGAGGATCAAAGGGAGCCCCTAGTGTCCTTGTCCAAGGTCATTTTACCTGGCACAGCAAATTCTCAGGCCATTCAGCTCAATGAAGCAAACCAGCCTGGCCAGCCCCAGCTAAGCAGAGCCAAAGGCTTCTCACAGGGTGTGTGGGGTGAGGGGGAAGAGCTTGACGCAGTTACCAGTGCCACCCAGTCGGGAATAAGATGGAAACTGGGAGCTCAGCTCAGGGAGCAGCACCCCTAATCCCCAGTACGGGATACCTGCTGAGGCCTGAGACAGGTGCTGGGGTGGAGTGCAGAAATGGGAGAGTGGGGTGGGGTCAGATTTCCCACAGAGGCCCTGCAGGTCCTGTCTGTGGAGGCAGGAGGGATACAGCAGCTCAGGTTCCCACTGTGCCAAAGCTGGAGTTGCCAAGGGCTATAAATAAGCTGTGATCTGGCCTCAGTGGGCCCAGCGCTGGGGATTGGAGCCAGAGCTGGGGAGTCTGACACTTGCTCCTTCCCACAAGGTAACTCTGCCTGCAGGCTGGCTCCACCCATCTGTGGGGACAAGGGAGAGTGCAGCTGGGCAGGGTGTGGAGTCTGGACCTGCAGGCTCTGTTCTGCTTTTTGGAAATGTACCCTGGAAGGCATCCTCCAGGCACAGCCTCACCGGCTGTCGCAGGCCTGGAGCAGCTTCCAGCCAGTTTCCTCCCAACCTTCTCCTTAGTTACAGTCAACATCTGACAGGTTCCAGGCTGGAACCCAGAAGCAACAGTGCCTGAAGGCGTCCTCTTCCAGGATGGCTGAGCCTGGTGCAGGGGCCTGAGGCCTTCACTTTGCTGCACTTGACAGTGTCCTCAGAGGCTGCACAGGGCCACCCTTCCTTCTACCCCTTTCCCTTCTGTCCTCCACAAGTGACTGAGGGGTGTTCCTCTTCTGAGGACATGGATAGGCACAAGAGCAGGGACGATTTGGACACTCTCTCCGGATGCCCCCCTCCCTCCCTAGGCTGGAAGGCAGACTTCGGGTCCCTGTCTGCCCTTCTTCCCAGTCTGGCCTGCTACCCTGGGATGCTAAGGCCTCTCCCAGGCTGCCCAGCTCTAGGCAGAGTTCTAGACTAGAGGTTCAAAGCTCGACGGCTGCCTTGGCCTTGGTAGGGAGACCTTCCCCTCCTACAGGAGGCAGAGCGATACAATGGAGGCCAGAAAGTTGATGTTGTCCCTGCAGTGGAGAGAGCTGTCCAGAAAGCGGGAGCAGGAAGAAGCATCGGGATGGGTATGAACACCAGCGATGTCTGCCCTGGGAAAGAAGGCCCCCTGATGTCTCCCACGGAGCTAGAGCTGTTCCCCTAGGGCTCGGTGGAGAGGAGGTGGCGTGGAGCTTCATCTGGTTGTTTAGGCAGATGATGCCAGGCTGGGAAGGGGGTACAGCTTCGGCAAAGGTTCACAGGGACAACCTGCCTGGTTGGAGAGACAGAGCCAGGTGAGATCATCGCCCAGGGGTATTCGGACCAAAGCACTAGCTTGCTACCCAACCTCAGTTTCCTCAACGGAAAGGGGAGGAAACCACAGGGTACTGGGCAAATTCTAAGACCTCTCAGCCTCCGGGGCCTGCCCTCCCTCCCCTAATCACCCCAGCTAGGACCAGGGAGGAGGTGCAGACCTGCTGCCCCGGGCTTGCCCCTACCCGGCCTCACGCTTGGGCGCCTGCCTCAGCCTTCGGGACGCTGCAGGTGTGGCTGGGCCGGCGCTAATTAGAGCGCTGTTCTGGAGCCCCGCTGAGCTTTTGACTGGGCCGGCAGCGGGGAGGTGGGGGCAGGGAGGCAGACCACTGGCCTGCAGCCCAAAGTGCAGCCCAGTGTCAGCAAGGACAATGGAAAGGGTGGCAAGCATCTGGGAGGAGGTCCATTGAGGGAGTGCCCCTCAGGTCATCTGAGCCAACTCTCTGCTGGCGGCTCGGCACCCCTTCCCCTCCAGGGTCAAGAGGGACATCCAGGGTTGGGTAGTGGCCGTAATCCCCGGGTACCACAAGATACTGTTCTGAATTGTGGCATGTCCTGGGAGCGGTCAGCAGAATCTAGGGGCCTCAGTTTGCTTCTCCACGCAATGAACAGAGCCCAGGGTGCACGCAAAACAGAGCCCACACTGCCAGGCAAGGTCCTCTTTGCTGCTCAGCCACCTCTTTGTCATTCAGTGTCCAAACCGCAAGGACAGTGCTCAGAAAAGGTCTGCAGTAGTTTCAGAGGCGACGCACTCGCAGGGTGTCAGTGTGCAGCCCCGGCGGCGCCTGTAGAAGGCGCTTGGAAGCAAGGCCTTGGAGGGCATGGGTAGTCCAGTGACAGCCAGAATCAGCGACCTGAGTGGGCTTTCCACTGTGAAGGCTGGCGACGAAGAGTACTGTTTCTCAGCCACACTAGGAATCCCACCTAGAACCAGGCACGGAGCAGGTGCAGAACAAGCACGGAGCAGGCTAGTGCGTGAAGGCACCAGACACCTTGTGGGCTGGTGGGGGCAGCCCTCCACCCTGCCTCCCCTCGGGAGAGCAGAGAAGCGGGAGCCTCACTGAGCCGCAGCCCCTGGGTGCCTCCAGAGCGGCCCGCCTCCCTTCCAAGCGCTGCATCCTCTAATCCTGTATCCTCCAGCCCCGCCGCCCCCGCCCCCCCCCCCCAGG
>PVKA01026601.1:0-21143 GCA_004027165.1 Ctenomys sociabilis | reverse complement strand
CGGCCCTCCCCCTCCACACCGCCCTCCTTCCAGACCACCCACCCTGCATCTTTTTACCCCAGGTTCCTGGCTTTCTTCTCCCATCTCAGTCCTTTGGCAGGTCCCGTCTTTCTCTTCTATGAGGCAGCAAGATGCTGGCTGGGGCTTTTAAAAAGTGGCCCTTTCTGAGGCCCCTGCTGGCCCCGAAGGCACAATTCACTCCTTCCTAGCGCTGCGGTGCTGCCTGCCTGCCTGTCTGCTTGGCGCTTTCCAAAGCCTAATCCTAATGATCCAGGCAACTGGGTCGGGACGCATGGTAGACAGGAAATGGTGTGTGGCTATTTGGCAGCTTTTTCTGCCAGGGAAGGTAATGCCTGGGCCTCTGCTCTCACCGTCCCCCCGGGGTCTCTCTGTGCCTGCCACTTCCACAGCATTAAATATCCTCTTGTTAGTCTTTTCCATCAATCTTCTGGGGAAGCAGGCAGGGTTTAGAGGTTAAAGCCTCAAGCCAGGCAAAGGTGGTTTGGGGGCTGGGCAAGCGGGACACTCTCTGGTTCTGATGTGGGATGAACCAGTGAGTGTCCCCCATAATTCATCCATTAAGCACTTGCAGAACCTCCACCATAGGCTGGTAGGGTTCAGAGAGGTGGGCACAGAAGTGAGCGCTGCGGAGGACTCTGCCGCTGTCCTGGAATTGACCTGTCTCCTGCACCAGGAACCAGCCTGCGCTGACCACTGTGCTGCCCTCTCCCTGGTCTCCCAAGGCACAGAGGGAGGGGCTCTTTCTCACCTCTGAGCTGCTCAGCATAGCTACCAGCGCCCTTGCCCACACCTCCAGGGGGCTGGACAGCTCCACTTGGGTAGTGCTCAGGGCACAGCTCAAAAGGCCCTTCCCAGCCTCATGCTATGGAGCATGCCTGTAATGCCACCTCCCTGGGAGGCTGAGGCAGGAGAATCACAAGTCTGAGCTTAGCCTGGCAACTCAATATCTTAGCAAGACTTGCCTCAAACTTTAAAAAAATAATAATACATTTAAAAGGAGCTGAGGCCAGGGAGATAGCTCAGTACAATAAGTGCTTTCCTAGCAAATGCAAGGGCCTGAGCTCAATCTCTAGTTCCAAGAAAGCAAGCAAGCAAGCAAGCAAGCAAGCTGGGAAAATAGCTCAGTGTGAAGGCCTTAGGTTCATTCCTCAGTATAGTGGAGAGAGAGAGAGAGAGAGAGAGAGAGAGAGAGAGAGAGAGAGAGAGAGAGAGAGAGAATATGAAGGAAGGGAAGGAAGCAAGCAAAAAAGAAAGAAGGCACCCAACACATGTGGCAAATTTGGTACTTCATGCCTGCAGTACCAGCTACTGGAAGATCCCAAGTTTGAGGCCAGCCTGAGCAACGTACTAAGACCCCGTCTCAAAATGGTAACAATAAAACATTCCTGAGGTTATAGCTCAATAGTAGAACAGTTGCCTGTATGTGCAAGGCCTGGGTTCCATCCCCACTACTGGGGAGAAGACCCTTGAAGGAATGAGAGGAGGAAAGAAGGAAGGCACTGGAGGACAAGGGAGTGGGACAGAAGCCAAGCTGCTTTCCCAGGATCCTGAGGGATACCTGGGGGTGGGGCGAGCAGACAGGGCTGGTCTCTCAAGAGGAAGAGCGCACCCTGCCTCCAGTGGAATGTGCTGGGTCACTTGGAAGTAGCAGTCCAAAGGCTGGGGTGGCCTCCAGGGAAGGCAGCACCAGGAGCCAGAGTGGAGAGGGAGGAGGAGCAGGTGGCAGGTGGGGAAGGGGAGACTCAATGGAGACCGTGCTGGTAAGAGTAGGCCCTGGAGGAGACACCACAGCTTACCTGATGGAAGAGTACAGGGAGGGGGACACTGGCTCCTCACCCCAGAAGTCATCTCTAGGGCCTGAGTGTAGGTGCAGGGGGAGAGAAGGTGGGGCCTTCTTGGAGGGATAGGGAGGAAGGAAGGGCGGCTGGGTAGAGGGGGCTGAAGGTGGACGGAGGGCAGGGAATTAAGACAGCACCAGAGACCAGAAGAGCTTAAGGTCTTGAGTGCTTTAAACAGTCCTTTATATTGAGGGAAGCCTAGCAAAGACTTGTGTGAGAATGCCTTATTATCCGGTCAGTTTGCTTGGGGCCCTTCCTGGTAAAAGGAACCTAGACGGGACAAAAATAAAGGGTTTGATCTCAGAAGCCCAGATTAGGGAAGATTGGGCAAGAAGGAGCTTTGGGCTCTCTTTGGCATTGCTGGCCTGGGGTCAGGCACAATTAGAAGCAGAGTAAGACCACACCAGGAGTTAGTGTGGTCTCCTGAGAAGTACAAGGGTGGGCCCAGCCCTGGCTCTGCCACAATTATCTGTGTGGCCCTGGGTGAGATTTTCCCTTTCTGGGCCCCATCTCCCTGCCAGCCTGAGTGACCTAGCACTTCCCATCCTGCTTTGCCAAGTTCCTTCATCTCAGGGGTGGCTGGGTGTGGCACAAGAACAGAGGGAAGGCTGTAGCACCTCATTGCCACGGGCAAGGGCCCATTCCAGGGTCCTCTAGGCAGCCTCTATTGGAGCCAAAGCCAGGCTTCCTGGCTACCACTCCATGGCTGCTTCTGCTGGGGCTAGCAAAGGCCGAGGGCTACCCCAGTCCCACCTGGTGACCGAGCTCATTCCCTTCTGTGAGTCCCTCCAGCCACTCTGTCTTCCATCAACATTTCTTCCTTCTTCCTGTCTATGCCCTTTCTGCCCCTTCAGAGCACCCAGCAAGCCAGGGGAGCCCAGCAGCTTCCTACAGGCCTAGGCCTGGTGGAGGGCAGAGGCCCTGTTTGATTTCACTCAACCAAGGCAGCACAGCCCCCCCCCTCCTTCCCACAGTGCTCAGTCAGTGAAGGGTGGACGGAGAGAAATGTGGGCCTGGGGAGGGGCAGAGAAGGGCACTTCTTGGCCCCAGGTAGGGGCCAAAGGCCTTTGGAAAATGTTGAGTCTGAGAGGAGAGAGTATGTGAGGTGGGGGTTGAGGCCATCTGGGGAGGGCTCTGAAGAGACCTCTTCCTTCGCCAGCCCTCCCCCAGCTTTCTGCAGGTGTCCGAGGCAGCAGGGGTCCTGTGGGCAGGGGCATGACCCTTACAGCAATGGTGGCTGGTCCTGTCACAGCTAATGACTCTGATGGCCCAGGCTGCTGGGGGGGGGAGGTAGAGGGAGAGAAGGCAGAGAAAGGATGCCTGTGTGTGTGTGTGTGTGTGTGTGTGTGTGTGTGTGTGTGTCTGTGTGTCTGTCTATCTGTCTGTGTCTCTGTCTCTCTGTGTCTGTGACCAACCTAGAGCATAAGTTCATAGGTGAGGGTGCAGCGGGGAGACCCTCACCCACTTCCTTCTCCTCCCAAGCCTATAGGACCATATGCAGTGTCAATGGGCCCCTGGTGGTGCTGGACCAGGTCAAGGTAAGACTCCTCCGCCTCTTCCCTGGTCCCCAGCCCCCTGACCCTCACAGGATTTCTTTTCAACGGCCCCACCCCTGGGTGGCCAGAGCCTGCCCACCTCCCACATAGACTCCCGCACTCTCCTCTACCTGGGGCTCCAGGCACCCCTGAGCTTCCCCTCCACACTCAGGGCAGGCTTTCAGAACAGCAACCCCCACCCAGGCTGATGGGCCCCATTTCAGGCACTGAGGGCCCCACTCTGCCTTGCACCCTCAGCAGCTGGGCTCTCCCCACCTCTGAGGCTCACTGAGGCTGGTCAGTGCCCGCTAACGTCTTTCCTTGATTTGGTGGTTTCCAAAGAGCTGGGACCCTCTCAAAGTCGGAACCAGCCACAGGGTTGGTTGTTCAGCATCCTGGAACCACGGGAGCCAGCAGGCCAGGCAGCACTTCCGAGGCTTGGGGTGGGGGACCGTGGAGGGTCCTGCGGAGAAATGGGATCCTGGCTGTCCTGCAGCTCCCTGCCTAACCCCCAGGAGCAAACTGAAAATGTGGGTGCCACCTTGATCCTTTGTTCTGGCCCCACTCAGCCAGGGCTCTTGCCCTCCTGTTACCTGGTTAGGACGCTGGCCTTGGGTCCCTGCAGTACCCTCCCTTCTCTCCCCCCACCCCTAGCCTTTAGGATCTGCTCCTGCTTCACCTGGTGTTTCGCCCTGTGTTTGAGTAGGCCTCAGTGCCCTCACCTTAAAGGCATTTTCTGGACTTTCTGCCGACTTTTCTGATCACCCTTCCGTCTCGCCCTTTCCACCAGGCCCCCGGTCTCCATAGGGACCTGCTAGCTCAGGCTTTTGCACATACTTTTTCTCTCTGCCTCCAAGACTCACCTTTTCCAATTCCCCTCCGGCTCATCCCTGAGCGGAGACACCACTCCCTGCGCCTGCGCCTGGACGCTGAGCCTCTTCCTCCTCTACACTGCATCCATCCAGGGCCTCCCTCCTCCTCCCCCATCCTCATTCTGCAGGGCCTATGGGGCACTCTGGGCACATTCTTAATCCTGGCACCAGGAACCCACACAGCACTGTTACTGAACACCCAGGCCACAGTGGTGCTCAGTGGGAAGAATGAGTAAGTTAATGATGAATGAATGAGTGTCAGCCTGACCAGCTATGGACCCGAGCCCACTCTGCTAAAGAAAAACACACCTCGGAGCTGGATGTGGTAGTGCAAGCTTATAACCCCAGCATGCAGGAGGCTGAGGCAGGAGGACCACTGTGAGTTCAAGGCCAACTCTATCTCAAAGAAAATTAAGGGAGGAGGGAGAGAGAGGGAGGGAGAGGGAGAGAGAAGGAGAATGGGGGAGGAGAGACCACAACTACTAAACACAGATTTTTAGTTCAGGCCCATTGCTAGCACACAGATTCCAGGATCAGAGGACCCTTGCTGCTTGGCTTATTCTTTGTGTAAGGGACACTCCTGGAGGAAGCATGGCTAAGGAGTTAAGAGTGTGCTCACTGGGAGTCTAAGAGTCAGACTTCTTCAACTTTTTTTCCCCATTTTAAATACCTTTGTTATCAAAAACAGCATTCCCCCCCCCCCCAGAACCAGGGATTGAACTCAGGCCCATGCGCGTGCCAGACAAGTGCTTATTCTACTCCGGCCCCTGATTTTATTTTGAAAGCCAAATTGCTACAATAATAATAATCTTAAAAGACAAAGAGCATGCCTATAATCCTACTCCTCGGAAGCCTAAGGCAGGACAACTGTCAGGAGTTTGAGGCCCGCCTGGGCTACAAAATGAGTTAAAGGTCAGTCTGAAATGCATAGGGACAGCCTGTCTCAAAAAACCAAGACAAGGGCTGGCCGCATAGCTCAGTGCATTAAAACACCTGCAAGCAGGATCAGGGGCCCAGAGTTCCATTCTGTGCCTGCTGTGCTGACCCTGTCCCCAGGGCACACTGAGACTTTGATTGAGACTGGGATGGCTGCATGCGCCTGTAATCCCAGCTCTTGGGAGGCTGTAAACAGGAGAATCACTATGAGTCCAATCTGGTAGTGAGACCTTGAACATCCTGTAGACCCTTCCCTAAAATACAAGAAAAAGAAAGAAAAAAAAAGACGAAGAAAAAGATAATTCTGATCTATGAAGAACATTTGATTGGCTCTTATTAAAAAGTTGACATATTTGCACTTATTTATGGGGTTGAATATTACAATTCAATACATGTGTACAATTAATCAAATTGAAATAGTATTTCCATCCCCTTAAATAGTATCATGCCACCCAAGTTCTCCTCTAGCTGTTTTGAATTAAATAATGAGTTAAACCCAGGTCTATCCACTCTTTTCTACTAGCTCCCTGCCAATCTTAGACCAACAGCTTCAACTCCTCCTGGAACTGGTTGGAAATAACGATTCCTTGGCGTCCACCTCAGATGGCAGAATCAGAAAGGCTGGGCTGGGGCCCAGAAGTCTGTTCTCACAGCCCTGCAGGCCTGAGAAACATCTATGTGGGACTGTAAATCCATTTCCCTCATATACTAAGGATAATAGGGTTTGCTTAAGGATCAAATCGCCGGGCGTGGTGGCTCATGCTTGTAATCCCAGCACTCGGGAGGCTGAGGCAGGAGGATTGTTGTGAGTTCGAGACCAGCCTGAGCTACAAAGTGAGTTTAAGGCCACCCTGAACCGCATAGTGAGACCCTGTCTCAAAAAGACAAAAAAAAAAAAAAAAAAAAGGATCAAATCAGAAAAATGTATTGTTCCTCCCCTGAGAACAACCAGTAATAGGTCTGCCTTATTAGCAAGCTAATGAAGCTGATTAAATATAAACATTTGGCTCCAGCATCGGAGCCATACCCACCAGCCTGAGCGCGCTGGATGGGGCAGCCAGCGGCCCCCGAGCAGGTGTCCCATTTCCAGCTGTAGGATGGGGCTAAGCTAGGAAAGAGACCCACGGAACTGCGGCTCGGTGATTATCAGACGCCTCTGTAACCCGGCCAGGGTTAAGTTAGCTGGGTGGTGGGAATGGCCAGAGACTCCTAGGCTTGCAGGGCAAGGGAGGAAAGGATCGGTAGCACACGGCCTCACAAAGTCCAGGGGAGGGAGGCACTTCTATGTACCCCTCACCACTGCCGGTTCCCCGTTTTCTACTTTTAGAGTGGCCGGGTCAAAATGCGGCTACAAATTCTGTCTCTACAGCGCCACCGTCTGCCTGTGTTGAATCGCACGGGCAAACATTCCTGCTTCTGTTTTTCTCAAAGGGAAAAATTACGTTGGAAATGTAGTTCAGAAGTCCTTAGCCCAGGACATTAGGCACTTGAAGCTGTAAGCAGCGCTTTGAAGGTGAATACATATTCATGTGCCTGTATTTTCTCTGGAGGGCGTTTTCACAGTTTCATGTGACTTTTCCCCGGGGTTGTGACCCAGAAAAGTCTGCATCTGCGATTTGTGCAGCGCAGAGGCAATCCTCCAAAATCAATCAACACCCCGCCCTGACCGCGCAAGAGCGCACCCTCTCAAGAGCTCACACCCCTGCCTGTTCGCACACCCTCATCCCTTAGCACTCATTGCGGCGGCCGCAGCCGCAGCGAGCACTCTCAAGCTCACACACAGGGTACTGAACGTGTTAAGGGGGCTCTCTGAGGCTCACCTGGACAGATTTCATTCGGGCAGGACTTCTCTAACTTGAACTTGCAACAGATTGTTAGGGTCCCCTGGGCCAAAGTTCTGATGCAGGAATTGGGCTGGGGCCCGTAAATTTGCTTTCTTCTCTCTCTCTCTCTCTCTCTCTCTCTCTCTCTCTCTCTCTCTCTCTCTCTCTCTCTCTCTCTCTCTCTCTCTGTGTCTCTCTTTCTGTATTGAAGATTGCACTCTAGCCCTTTTTTACTATTCGAGGTAGAGTCGAAGCTGAACTTGAACCCACGATTCTCCCTCCTCAGTCTCTCTGAATTCTGGGATTATAGGCCTATGCCAACTACTATGTCTTTCTAGCTAAATATGCATTTCTTAGGGTCCCTTGTCCTGAGGGCACTGCGAGAGTCACTGCTCTAGCTCATTTCCTAATTCCTACGCTCTGTGAAGTCAGATAGTACTTGTAGTTGTGTGTGGATACAGCACTGCCTTATTCGACACTTGGAGTGAGCACCACCGTATCCACCAGACTGGGTCCTAAACAGCTGTGGCTGCTCTCCAATACTGAGTATCACTCGAGCAGGTTTCCAAAAGAGAGTTCCATGCTGCCCTGGGCAGTCCCGTAGCGGAAGCCGTGGAGGCCAGCGCTCCCTTGCAAAGCCCTCCCGGCAGCCTTTCTCGGGACTGCCACTCGTCCCTGCGTACACAGCAGCCCTCCTGGGCATGGCCCTTGCTGACAAGGGGGGGGGGGCACTGAACCGTCCCCGCTCCCTACAATCCTCCTAGTAGCAAATAGGGAGAATTGATAGGATCAGGCTTGCCCACACTGTGTCTGGGAAACAGGGCTCCTCGGAGCATAAACGCACTACTGCAGTCTGGAATTGTCCCCGACCCACTGCTCTAACCCTCCCCTTCCCCAAGAAGCACCCCTGTACTCACAATGCCCAGCGTTCCCTTCCGAGTCTACTACACTTTGCGCTCCAGGCATGGTGTGCCAGGCCAGGTGTGATGAGCCTGACGGTCCTGCACAGCCCTCTCCTCCCGGCGCCCTCTCTTCGATCGCCCACAAGAACTCACATAAAAACGGTCACCTTTCCTCACCCTTAGGCCCGACTGCATTGAGCCCATCGCTTGATGTCTTAAGGGATCACCCTGGCCTTAGCTTTTGTCCAGCAGTTTTCCTGCTGGCGTTAACAGCCCAGCATCAACTCCAGTAGGGCGACAAAGGCCCAGGCCAGTGGTGGCTTCAGATGGGGACACAGCGGGCACAGAGCGGACGAGGCCAAGGAGCGGAACTTGAGCCCTGGAGCCTCTTTGCCCGGCGCTTGCCTTTCTTGCTCGTAGGCGCCCTCGTGTGGTGGGAACCGGGGGTGGCTGGGCGTTAGCGGCTCTAACCATTTCAGGGTGGGTCTCCCCTGAGCACCCACACTCCGCGGGCAGGCCCGGGGTGGGGGTGGAGTAGGGGAAGAACAGGGACACGTCCCTGCCGTCCTCTTCACAAGAGGGGCCCTAGCCAGAGCATCTGACAGTGCGGTTGGGTGTTCCACCCCCGAGGCATACTTCCTTGGGAAATGGGCCACGGTCCCTTCTCCCTAAGCCCTCCAGGTCTCGGGGCTGCGCTCAGCAGGGGACAGGATGAGAGTAAGGACGTTGGTGATTACCTCCGCAATACGTGAGCAGGCCCGCAGATTTGATTAGCTTTCAGTTACAAAGTAATGCCTGCTCCTTATAGCTATTTTTAAAAAAGCACCTAAGGCTAGATCCCTGTCCCTATCTCCTGTCCTCCTGCCCTCCCCTAAATAACAATGGAGAGAGCCTGCTGCAGGGATCGCGAACCCCAGGCCGTCCTGGGTTACACCTTTTGCTTGGGAGTAGCAGGTGATAGTGTATACCGTTGTTTAAAACCTGGCGTATTTCCAGGTTTTGCTATTACTAATAGTGCAGTGATATACAGTCTATGCCTTTTATTCTGCTGCTTTTATACTGTAGGATAGATCCCTCTAGAAATAGATGACTGGTTCAGAGTTCTGTTTTTTTTTTTTTTTATGTTTTGGTCCTGGGGGTCAGGGCTTCACTTAGGCTATGCATCAACTCTCCACTGAGCCACACCCCCAGCATTATTTTTACTTTTAAATAGCTAGGAGGATTTGGGGCAAGACTACCTGCTCAGTGGGCTGCCGTAATTCACTTTTCTATTTACAGGATATGAGAGAACCTACGTCTCTCCCTCTGCATCTGCCTGTGGTTCTCTCCTGTGGGTTTGTCTGCTAGTGTATGAAGCCTATTTCTGCCTTACCTCCTTTGCGGTACTGAAGACCAGGGGAGTTGTTGCCGATCTGTGTACTGTCTAGGTTTTCCTTCCTGCTCCATGAAATCTTCCTATGCAGTTATGCACAGAGGGTTCCAGAAGTTCTTTTTTAATCTACCACAAACCACCCCCCATTTTATCTATAGTATTTTACCATACAGAAATTTGAGCAATTTATATAATCAGATATTTTTGTTGTGGTTTTTAATGGCTATTTTTTTTTCTTTTTTTCTTTTTTTTTTTTTTTTTTTTTTTTTTTTTTTTTTTTTTTTTTTTTTTTTTTTTTTTTTTTTTTTTTTTTTTTTTTTTTTTTTTTTTTTTTTTTTTTTTTTTTTTTTTTTTTTTTTTTTTTTTTTTTTTTTTTTTTTTTTTTGTCTTTTTGAGACAGGGTCTCACTATGCAGTTTAGGCTAGCCTTAAGCTCACTTTGTAGCTCAGGCTGGTCTTAAACTCGCAACAATCCTCCGGCCTCAGCCTCCCAAGTGCTGGGATTACAGGCATCCGCCTGGCTTTTAATGGCTTCTGAACTTTTTTTTTGGTATTGAACTCAGGCCCTTGCACTTGCCGGACAAGTGCTTATTCCACTGAGCCATTTCCCAAGCCCCTGAACTTCTTATCTTGCTTAAAGACATCTCTTATCTGTCTTTTAGAAAGGGAAGAAGAAATATTCTAATGTTTCTATAAATTATTTTGGCTTCATATTTAAATTGTTTGCTTGCCTGGGATGTACTTGTACTTTTTTTATTTTATTTATTTATTACAGTGTCTCGCTACACATCACGGATTTTTTTTTTGCGGGCGGGGGGGTCAGCTCAGCCCGCCATGGGTGGAGGGTCTGGCATGGCGTGTGGTGCTGGGGATGGAATGGCGGTCACTGAGAGCTTGCCTAAGCAGGCGCTTTAGACCGCTGAGCTATCTTGCCAGCCTGTACTTGTGCTTTTGATGTGGTTATCTCCTATATCAATGTTCAGAAGCCAGGCATAGTAGTGAACACCTGTAATCCTAGCACTCTGGAGGCTGAGGCAGGAGGATCACTGAGTTTGAGGCCAGTCTGGGCTACATAGTACAACCTTGTCTTAATTTTTTAAAAAATATGTAAGTGTCCAGTGACATTAGCAGTAATGTTCAATACAGTTTTCTTGTGTGAATTAGTAGACCACATTTGTTCTATAATAATTGTGTAAAATCTGGAAACTCTCTAGACTCTCTAGTTTGTCCCACTAATCCATTTGTCTGTGTCACATTTATCTATTGCTTGACATGAGTGGCTTTATAAAAAAATTTGAAATAGCAAATTTAAGTATCTATTAAGGCAAATCCTCCATATCTGATCTTTTGCATAACTGCTTTTGGTTATTCTTGGACATTTATATGAAATATAGGATAATTTTAATTAAATTCCAAAAGAAACAACTCATAGAGGATGGATTAATTTATCTATCCCCTTTTAGAAGAAATCATAATTTTGTGATAGTAAATCATTCTATCTTAGATTAAAAATAATTTTTATATATAGTTTTATTTTATATTTTTCAGTAAGAGTTTATTCTCTTTCTTGTACCTTTTTTATTACTTGTATATTGCCTTTTTTTTTTTTTTTGCAGAACTGGGAATTGAACTCAGGCCCTTGCATTTGCCAGGGAAGTGCGTATTCTACTGAGTCATTTCCCTGGCCCCTAAGCCATCTCCCTAGCCTCTTACCAATTATTTTATGGGTATTGGTTCTTCAACTCTGCTGTGGATGGGATTTTTTTTTAGTGGTACTAGGGATTGAACTCAGGACCTTATGCTTGCTAGGCAAGCTCTTATTCCACTGAGCTATCTCCCTGACCCAGGATTTTTTGTTGTTGTTGCCTCATCTAACTGCCTATCATCGGCATGGAAAAAATATTGATTTTTATATATTTATCATGTACATGAACAAGTTCTTCTATTCATCTTATAGTTGGTGTGTGGGTGTGTGAGTGTGCCTTTTAATCAGAGCCTCTTAGATTTTTCTAGATTTCCAATATTGTCTGAAATAAGGAGAAATATATATATATATATATATATATATATATATATATATATTTACATTGGCATACTTTCACTTTGAAATAATATTAGTTTTATAGAAAAATAAAAATAGTTCAAGGGACCGCCTCTTTACCCAACTGTTAATATTTTATTTCATTTGTTCTATCATTTGCTCAGTATGTGTGGAAGTAAGTGTATATTACAACTTTTTCCTGACTCTTTCAAGGTGAATTATGCTCAAATACTCCATGACGTATTTCCATTTTTTATTCTCTTCCAAAAAGTTTCTTCTTTGGGTAGAGATACATTTCGGAATTTAGCATTAACACTACACTTTAGTCCACCGTCCATATCCAAATTGGTCAGCTGATTCATAAATTCTTGTATAGCATTTTTTTCTCTCCATTACGGACTCCAGCCTGGAGTCGTGTCTTGTGTTTAATTATTGTGTCTGTTTCACTTCCTGTAGTCTGGGGCATTTTGACAGTCTTTCATTGACACTTTTAAGGAATACAATCCCTTTCCACTACTCTTTTAAAAAAAAAAAAAGAACATTTTCCTCTGTGTTTATTGGTTCATTTTAAATTTTACTGTATAAACTAAGGCCTCTAAAAGAATGCTAACAGTAATCTCTGTTAATGATTTTTATATGAAATGACAACAGATTTAGTATTTCAACAATGAGAAGCTATTCATGTTGGTTTTGAGAATGTTAGAGTGGTTGCCTTTCATTTCTGTTTTACCTAGTTATACTAGAAACAGTAGCTTCTAAATTTTATCAAGTCTTGGTCATCTATTTACATAATTCTGTGGTTTTTCTTTTATTTTTGTTGACAGATTCTCTATTATCATGAATTATAATGTCAAATGTTGACAAGTTCTCTGATGCTGATTCCTCTAGTCTTGCATTCTTGGAATAAACCCTATTTATTTATTTCATACACTGCTTGATTAGACTAATAATTTACTTGGAGTTTCTGCACTCAATCCTTAGTCTACAAAGGCCAGGGAGATAGCTTAGTGGCTTTAACGCCTGCCAGGTAAGAGCAAGGTCTTGAGTTTGATCTCCAATATAAAAAAAAAAAGTCTAAAATTAGTGTACAGCTTTCTTTTGATTACAATATTGGATGTGGGGGTTGAGGAGCTTTCCATCTGATAGCTTTGTTTCCTTCCAGCCTTCATTCCTTGCATTTTTTGTCCTTACTCCCTCAGTCCTGTTCATATTCCTGGTGTAGTGCTCTATTACAGTGTTGGATAGAATGACGGCAGGTATTTTTGTTTTGCTCCTGATTTGCATAGCTGTGCTTTTGGCATTGAAAATATTTTATGCACTGGAAATGATAAAATGTAGATTTTTACAATGCTTCTCATTTGGGGATGAAGAAATTTCCCTCTTATCCTTATTTTTAAAGAGTGCTTTATTCCTTGATTCTAATCATAGACAATTTTTAAACTTCTTTCAAAAACTTGAGATAATCTGAATTTTTAATCCTTTAATCCATTAATAAGATGAATGACATAAATCGACTCTAATATTGGAGTAACCTTGGACTCCTGAAAGAGTCCCAAACTTTTTATTTTCTATATGTGTGTGGGTGTCTTATCTTCACTTTTATTTTTTAAATTTTTCTTTAATTGTCTTGATCTGTAGCGTGGCCTTTGTTGTACATTGTTGCGTTTGATTTGCTGATGTTCGACTGAGGATTTGTGCATGCAGGCTCGCAAGTGGGGCTGCCTACAATCATCTTGTGATTATTTTATTTTGATGCCAAGCTTATGCTACACTCATAAAATGAATTAAATGTAATTCCCTTCTTCCCAGGCTTTGGAAAAGCTTAACTAAATTTCAAATTGATTTGTACGTAGAGTGTTAGAACCCACTGGTATGATGGAGTCTGGTGCATATTTGTGGAAGGGCTTTGAACCATTTATTCAGTGTCTTAAAATTATAGGATCATACTGGCTTTCTGTTAATTTTAACTTGTTCTGGTTTCAGCTACATTCTTCTAGAATTTCACTAATCTTATCTAAATTCTTAAATATGTTGTATAAACTTGCCTTCACACCCTTTCATGATCTCTTCAATATTCTCAGTCTATTTGTTCCATTTTTATTCCAGCAACATTTATTCTGGTTTTTTTTTTTTTTTCTTAATCACTGTTGACTGTCAATTTTATTAGACATTTCAAAGATCCTGTATGGCTTTTTTTTTTTTAACTATTTAAAAATATTTATCTATTCGGTACAGGCTCTCACTATGCATCTCAGACTCAGTGATCCTCCTGTCTCAGCCTGCCTGGCACTGAGATTACAGGCATGAGCCACCATGCCCGGTTTCAGTGGCTGGCACAGAATGTGATAGCAGGGATTGAACCCGGATCCTTGTGCTTGGCAGGCAGGCACTTAGACCACCAAGCTACCTCTCTGGCTCCCTGTTTGGCTTTCTTGACTTGTATTATATACGTACTTTTTTTTTTTTGCTTTAATAATTTTGCTCTTTTATTAACCTCTTTTGGAGTTTTCATACTATTTGTTTTTTAACTTTTTAATTTGCATAATTTTAAGCTTTTTCCTATCTTGCTATCAATCTTTAAACTTTAAACATATCACATATATGTTGATACATAATATTTGTTATTATTTACTGCTGAATGCTTTCTGATTCTATGAGACCTGCTATACTTAGATGCCCTTATTTCCAAATATGTGAGGTTTTCCTGTTTCTTATACCAGCTTCTCACCTACATTGATTATGGTCAGAGAACTCAGTACCACTTTATGTATTTTAGGGGTCTTGGCATAAAGTGATGCTCTTCCCATTCTTTTCTACATAATCTGTCATTTGGCTTTGATTGCTTCTACTTTAATGCTAGGAGCAATTTATTTTATTTTTTTAATTCTTATTCACTTTTTTTTGGGGGGGTGGGATCAAGCTCAGGCCCTTGCACTTGCCAGGCAGGTGCTTATGTCGCTGGGCTATCTCCCCAACCACTTTTCATTTTTTATTTATTTTTTGTTTTGTTTTGGTGGAACCAGAAATTGAACTCAGGCTCCTGCACTTGCCCGGCAAGTGCTTATTCTACTGAGCTATCTTGCTGGCCCCTTACTTTTTTATTTTTTAAAGAAAATAAAAAGGGCCAGCCTGATAGCTCAGCGGACTAAAGTGCCTGCATAGGCAGAGCACAGGGGCCAAGGTTCAATCCCCAGCATGCCGTGACAGCCCCGCACCCTGCTCCCTGGGCCTGCTTGAGACAGTCATTGAGACTCAGCGAGGTGGCATGTGCCTGTAATCCCAGCTCTTGGGAGACTGTAAACAGAAGAATCACTAGGAGTCTGATCTATGTAGTGAGACCCTGTCCTAAATACAGAAAAGAAAAACAGTAAACACATTAGAAATGATACAGAATTTCACTAAACAAAATGATAGAAATTCAACAAAGGTTATTATATTGCATATTGTTGTCTTCAAATTAATTGTTCAGATTACCAGATGTACACATGCAAAATTGGTCAAAACTTATAAAAAAATTAAAAAGGAAAAAAAATTAAGTATTAACTCCTCTTTTCAATAGACCAGTAGAAATCAGCAGTACAAATATCGAAGCTGTCCTGTGTATATACATATATATTTATTTTTCCCTTTCTTCTTTCTCTTATTCCACTTGTTCCTTCTCTTTGAACAATTTCTTTCCCTTTCATGGTATCTATCATACCTTCCTGATTTTATTTACTCTTTCAGAAGTTGTTGACTTGAGCCTTTTATGCCTCAGCATATTAATATGGCTTTATGGGCTGGGGATATGGCTCAGTAGAAGCCATATGCCTCTCACTAGGGAGACAGTACAATGTTTACACATCTGAGTCTGATTTATTTCACTTAGGAGACTGGTCTCTAGTTGCATCATTTACCTATAAAAGCCTTGAGTTTTTCTTTTTTTTTATTTATAGCTGAGAAACACTTGCAAGCACGTTTAGAGGAGCACTTTTATTATTTATTTATTTATTTTAATTTTTTTTTGAGACAGGGTCTCACTGTGCAGTTCAGGCTGGCCTTAAGCTCACTTTGTAGCTCAGGCTGGTCTCGAACTCACAACAATTCTCCTGCCTCAGCCTCCCTAATGCTGGGATTACAGGCATGCGCCACCACGCCTGGCAGCACTTTTATTTTTGCTGAAAGGGTCTAACTATGCAGTTCAGGCTGGCCTTGAACTCACTGTGTAGTCCAGGCTGCCCTCAAACTCATGGTGATCCTCCTGCCTCAGCCTCCTGAGATCACAGGCATGTGCCACCACACCTGGCTAGAAAAGCACTTTATTTTTTTAAAATAATTTTATTGAGAAACAAATAGCAATGAGACAATTTCAAAACTGATTAGTAGGACAGTTTCTTTTACTTTTTTTTTTTTTTGCAGACTTTGAGGTCACATATTTAATTAGTTTATGTACACTAGAAAAGATTTTCATCTCATACCTGATCATTGTGGATGCGTAATTTCCCCAAGACTGTGTATGACACTGATTGACACTGAGACACAGGCTTTGAAAACTTGACTTCTCAGAAATTTTTGATCGTGATGTACCACTGATTCACATATGGTTAGCAATAATCACCTATTTGCCATTTTGAAAAAGGTTACAACATGAGGATTTCTCTGAGTTATAACTACTGAATAATTACTAACGAAGAACTCTGAACACAATTGTGGACATTTGGTGTTCTTTTCCTATAAATAACTCGTGGACAATATTGTATATCTCTGATTTTTCATAGTGAAGGTTGACTTAAATTCTGTTATAAACGTGTTTATATTTAGCAAGAAATTTTAGGAAGGAATATATTTGCAATTGCAATCAAAATTGAAATTTTTATATGTAAATGCATGTTTGGACAGTTTCAATAATGAATACATTGCATACTGTTGTCTTTGTAGCAGTTATTCATAGTACAAGATGCAGACATGATATCCTGTCCACAAACAATATTAGAACAAATCTTTCTATTCATTGAATTAAGAGAAGTAGCTGTATATCTATCCTAACTATTTTGAATATACAGATAACAAAATGGTCCTTCATTTGTATCCCCTTTTTTTGTTTAGTTTTGTCAGAGAAGGGTATTCCATTGTCATTTAAGTATTGTAGGTGGATGAATTCAGCAAAATATTCCAATATAGTCCAGTAGCCCACAATAGTAGTGGGTTTTCTGTAAGACTGGCAATGTCAGAAGTTGTTGACTTGAGCCTTTTATGCCTCAGCATATTAATACGGCTTTATGGGCTGGGGATATGGCTCAGTAGAATAAGCATTTCCCTGGCAAGCACAAGGGCCTGAGTTCAATCCCTGGTTCCGAAGGAAAAAAAAAAAAAAAGCTTTACTTTTTATACTTCGTTTTTATACTTTTTTGCTGGATAGTTAAGACCAAGATAAAGCAAGACCTATATAAAACCTTGTCAGATACAAAGTTACATTTCTTGTTAGAAGAGCACTTTAATTTCCCCAAATATTAGCAATTTGGGGGAGGAAGGATTGTCTTTTTCATTACTTCTTGTTGGATTAAGAGTACAGTTTGCTGGGTGTGGTGGTTCACACTTGTAAACTCAGCACTCTGGGAATCTGAGGCAAAGGACTACAAGTGTGAACTCGGTTGGTGACTTAATGAGACCCAGTTTCAAAAGAGTAGAAGAACAGCCCCACAAGGCTGGGGCTGAAGCCTCTGGGCTCTGCCTCCAGTATCAAAACAAAACACAACACAGCACAGCAAAAGGCTTGGCTTAGACTCTAAAGTAAATCTGCCATTGAAGCCATCTCCCCGGGCCCCCAAATCCGCTACTGAGACTGTGTGCTCACCGTAAGTCTGGGCCCTGAGCAGAGGTGCAGGCACACGAGGAAGCTTCTGGCCAAGCTTAGAGCGCCCCCTAGGTGTTGGTAAAGACAGGGATGCCGCGGTCCCCAGAGCACACCTAGGAAGCAGAGCTCCGGAAGGGCTCCCACTGCCTCCCTGTTGGGGTGGCTCTGCAGAGACGGCCTGGCTGGATTTTAAAACTTGACTTAGAATTCACATGCCATAAACTTCAATCTTTTAAAGTAAAACCAGGGCTGAGGAGATAGTTCAGCTGAACAGCACCTGCTTGTCAAGCAGAAGGCTCTGAGTTTGATTCCCGGTACCAAAAAGTTAAATAAGTAAATAAATAAATAAAATGAACTCATCACTTTTAATAGGCCATATTTTAGTTTATGTGTCCATCAGTGGATGGACATTTGGGTTGTTTCTTATTCTGGCCGTTAATAATGATGCTGGTAGGAACATTCATGGCCAGGTTTTTATGAGGATCCAGGTTTTTCTCTCTCATGTATACACCCAGGAGTGAAAATGCTGAGGGTCAGATAGTAACTCTCTGTTTAACCTTTCGAGAAACTAACAGGCTGCTTTCGAAAATGCCTGCCCCATCTTCCACTCCCACCCCCAGCAGTGCGTAAAAGTTCAACTTTTTCCACCGTGGGGTCAACATTCATTATCAACAATGATATACCAATTTCTTGATTATACCAATTTTAGAGGGGTTGAAGTGGCAGCTCATCACGATTTTAATCTCCCCAATGATTAACAGTGTTGAGCATCTTCTATCCTTATTGGCCATTTCTATGTTTTCTTTGAAGACATGTCTCTTTAAATCCTTTGATCAAATCTTTTTGATTGTCAGGTTGTAAGAATTACTTAACTACTTTGTCTGTTTGCTGCATTTTTAAAATTCCAGGACCCCCAATCCATTCCATGTGAGTCGATTCCAGGCTGTGGTTAGGCAATCCAAATCTTTATCCACCATCAGGAAGTCAATTTCCCAATGCCTGAACAGAGAAAAAGATTTCACCAGCGCATTTCCTAGTACTCAACGTGGCTGTAGAGACCTGGACAGCCACGGTAGCTGCCCCACCTTATTAATCCTTTCCAAGGTGCCAGGCTCCATGCTACAGGATTTACATGTATTTTCTTATTTACTGGCCAGGGCAGTTCTGCGAAGCAGGTATTATTATCACCATCATCCTCTTTTTAAAGCTGAGAAGACTAAGTTCCATTAGTTAGTGACTTAAATGTTTAGCAAGTTATTAAGGCTACTAAGTGACTTCCAAAGTAACACACAACTGTGTGAGAGAGCTGTGATCCTAACCTGGTTCTTGAGCTCTAAATTCCAGGCTCCTGACCATCCAGGCACCTTCCTTTCAAAGGTCCACTGCCCAGCTCCTCAAGTGCGTTTCCAGAAGTGCCTGGGCACAACAGCGCAGGAGACTGGAGCAGAGGAGAGGGAGGGAGGTGACGTAGCTGTGGGTCTGGTCTCTCTGTGACTCCGGGCTGCTCTCCCCAGTTTGCCCAGTATGCTGAGATTGTCAACTTCACCCTGCCTGACGGAACCCAGAGGAGTGGCCAAGTGCTGGAGGTGGCTGGGACCAAGGCTATTGTTCAGGTAGGTGACGTCGATGAGATGAAGGCAGGGTGAACCCACAGACAAGCCCAGGAAGTTTCCCACACTATCTTACTAACTCTACAGATGCTAAGTTACTGATTTCTCTGTAAATACCCTGCCCAGAGTGCCTAGAACGGGAAGCCCTGTTCCTTCCAGCAAGCCCCTCACCTGAGTAACTGCCTTTTGTCCCACAGGTGTTTGAAGGAACCTCTGGAATTGATGCACAGAAGACCACCTGTGAGTTCACAGGGGACATTCTACGGACCCCTGTGTCCGAGGACATGCTGGGTAAGATGCAGCTGGGGTGGGGGGAGGTGCTCCCCTGCTGGCTGCCCTGGCTTCTCTGCCCAGGCTCCAGCCCCCTGACTTGTCGTGGACTGGTTGTGTGTCTGTCTCCCCTGTGAGCTCTTTGAGGGCAGAGATTATGCCTCGTCTCCTTAGTTCCCAACCCTAGGTCAGGGCCTGATATACAGCAAGTGCTCCATAATGGGAAAGCAGGTTCAATAAGCCACAAGTCCAGCAGGTAGTTGGCCAAATGGGGGTCAGGCTGAAAGGGACTTGGGATCACTGTCCTGGGGCCAAGGTGTCTAGGAGACTAAGGCGCTCTCTGGGGTACCTGAGGACCAGATGGAGTGGGGACATGGGGCACCGCAGATGCTGGAGAGAGGACAGCTGGAGATGGTGTGGAGGCCGAGAGCAGTGGGGACTCAGGTGGCCCTGAGCCTCCACACACACCCTGCCCGCTCTCAGGTCGGATTTTCAATGGCTCTGGCAAGCCCATTGACAAAGGGCCTATGGTCATGGCGGAGGATTTTCTAGACATCAACGGTAAGTACCTGGAGCCCCTGGGGGGCTTCCAGGACCCAGCCTCTGATTCTTTCCCACCCCTAGGCATCATTTCTTCCACCCTGTCCTTGGAAGCTGTGCCCAGAAACAGGACACTGGCTAGTGCCACCCCAACGCCAGTCAGAATAAGGGACAGATTGGGAGGATGGGAGGGCAGAAAAGGCCTCCCTGTCCCCCAAATCTTCCACTGAGCCAGGAAGTGCCCTCAGCACTCTTTGTCCACCCCTTATAAAATGTCATCGCAGCACAGTGCTCTATGTGCACCCCCAGGGCCCCTGTCCCCATCCTGAGAGCTGCGCTGGGCTGGTTTGCAGTAGTAGACCCAGGCCCTCCTAGGCTCGCACCCACTCTGTGCTCCAAGCCATCAGTTTGCTGAGGGGATGATGGTGCCCAGGAAGCCTGTGATTCACTTAAGGCCACAAAGCAAGTCAGTGGCAGAACCCAGAACACCCATCTGCTCAGAAGGGCAGTGCCCAGGTCACCTCAGGTCATCTGTCCACTGACCGGTAGGGGTTGAGCCTGGTTACTTTCACCCAAGGACTCAGCCTGAGTCCCCACCACCCACGAGCAGCACGGCACAGGGGCAGGGTAGCATGGACCTGGCTGCTGAGACCTCAGCCAACCCAAATGAGAGAGATTTTCACTTCACCGGCTGGGGGTGCATTGGGCAACACATCCTCAGTCACCCCAGGAAGTGGGAATAGTGCTGCTCTGGAGTCCGGGCGGGGCTGTGGAAGAGAGGAAAGGGGGACCTCTGAGCATGACTCCACTGGTGCCCTTCCCAGGCCAGCCCATCAATCCCCATGACCGAATCTACCCTGAAGAGATGATTCAGACGGGCATCTCTCCCATTGATGTCATGAACAGCATTGCCCGTGGTCAGAAGATCCCCATCTTCTCGGCAGCTGGGCTCCCCCACAATGAGGTAAGGCCCGTGGGGCCAGCAAGCCTGGCCAGCGGGCAGGGAAAGCAGAGGCCCAGACTCCCGTGCCCAGCAGGGAGTGCGTTCCTGATCCCGTCTGTCACTCAGCCTGGACTAGCCCTCTTCGGCGTCCACTCTGCCCCAGAAGGCCTTGCAGCTACCTGAAACCAGCAGAGCACACAGGCCCTTAGGAGGCCCCAGTGTAGAAGGCCCTGCTCAGCAGAGCTGGCCTGTCCTTGTACTCACATCCCCTGGTCCGTGTCTACTCTACCACCATCACCAAGTTCATTCAGTTGATCCCTTTCCTGCTACTCCTGAATGTAGCTCCCCTCAAAATGGTCTGGGTCATCTGAATCTTGCTCACAGGCACGTGCGTGCATGCGGCACACACACATGCACACACACATCCTGGCTCCACACATCGCGGGCTAGGGGGCAGCTCTGTGCCTGTGAAACCCCAGCACACTACAAGAGGAACAGATGCTCTCATAGGCCTGACCACCCTCAGGCATACCGTTATTTGGAACCACTTGTTATTCTGCCTGTCTCCTCATGACTAGCACCCTTTGCCTTTCCATAGCCACAGAACA
>PVKA01026600.1:0-31514 GCA_004027165.1 Ctenomys sociabilis | reverse complement strand
GCTTTGTGGTATGGGGTGCAGAGGTAGTGATGTTGATACAGCGAATGAAACGCTCGATCTGAAAGGTCCTGGGCCAAGTCTGTGTTCTCTGAAACCGAAGAGTGAATTTTAGGAATCACAGAGGTTAAGAACAGAATATATTTATTAGGGGAAAGGAAGTTCCTGTCCCAGAGAAGGACAGAAGGGGGACTGGAGTGGGTTGTACCCCAATCTGTCTCTTCCAGGGATTTTTATAGAGCAAAACCATGTGGTGAGGTGGGTGTAACATGGAGAACATGGGAACTCACTAACTGGGCATGAGGTGGGACAAAACTATGGCCAGCCAGTAAGATTACAAGCCCAATTGCTCAGGTAAAATTGATTAAATCCAGGACCAAATGGGGAAGCCAGTCACGTAGCAAGGGGACATGATTACAGAACTGGGGCTTTTCCTGGAGGAGGTTGGGTCAGTGATTCTCTCTGGCTTGCAGGTAATTGATACCTCTTTAGAATATCAATCCCTGATGCCCATTCCTTGGGAAGTATGTGGCTGCATCTGTTTACTCCTTGGTCTTGAGGTCTGGCCCACAGCAGGAGTGTCTGCATCTCCCAAAGTTTGAAGTCACCTTGTCTTCCATACTGTCTCCTTGAGGGCCTGGCCCCATCTGACTGCCTGTAATATATCTATCTAACTCAGCTGCCTGCAAGGATATGGCAAAGGGAGTAATGTTGCAGAATTTAAGAGACCAGAGAGACTGCAAGAGTTTCAGGAGGCTTCATTAGGTGTACACCTGGCTGGGAAGACTTCTGTCCCAAGGACAGAAAGCACAAAGGAAAGGCTCTAGTTTTATACATATTGTCAAGGGGGTGGTTGGTCTTTGGCAGTGAACAAAGGCACCTCATCAAGCAGTGAGAATTTTTTACAGCTTAGCATATCTTAGTGACCTAGCTGGGGCGTCATGAGATGTTGTAGGAATTGGAGGTTATACAACAAGTGTTAAAACTAAGGACAGTTCTGGTGTCCCTGTTAGTCAGTGATCCATGATATTACAACCCATGAGACAGTGTCCAAGGAAATTTAAGAAAATCTAAATAAATGAACAGCAAATTCATCCTATCTTCCTGCTCTCAGGCTGGGCGGCTTCAATAGATTTCTATCTCACTGTTGTGAAGGTCGAGAAGCTTGAGAGGAAGGTGCAGGCTGATGGGGTGTCATGTGTGGACCCCTTCCTGGACTGTAGGAGATCTCTTACTGTGTTTTCACAGGGCAGAGTGAGAGATCTTTCCACTTCTTCTGTCATAAGGGCACTAATCCCATTCAGCAGACCTCAGATCTCATCACTTCCCAGAGGACCTGCCTCCAACACCATCTCACTGGGAAGTAGGGATCAATAGACACATGTTGGGGGGACAAAAACATTGAGTCCATAGCACATGCCACACAGATGTTTCCAGGTAAAAGTGGTAACATTGTGAAGATGGCAGTGTCTCAAAATGTTGAAGAGATTCAGTGCAATTCCTATCAGAATCTCAGTGGGTCCCTTGGTAAAAATTGATAAGCTCACTCTGAACTTGATGTGGAATTACAAAGGACTCCAACAGCCACATGAATCTTGCAAAAGAAAAGAGGGATCTTAGAGGATGAATGAGGGTGGTGAACGGAGAGCCTCTGTTCTGCGTTCTCCCAACTTACACTATAAGGAATTTATTTTGTGGTTTTGTTTGAGACACCAAGGATACCTATAACTGAGTATGTTATTGTCACAGGTTCTCTGAAAGTGGAGATGCAAGGAAGGATGCAGACAGTGTTGCTGAACAACAATGTTACCATCTCCTGCAAAGTCCCTGGCTTCCCTGTGCTAGACCCTCGTACTGTGGCCATTAGGTGGTATCGGAAGGATCCAGTTTCTGGAGCAGAGGATTTGGTGTTAGAGTTATATGGTGATACTAAACATGTCAGGCGACCTCGAGCCGAGATGTCTCGAGAGAGGCTGCAGTTCAGTGACGCCTCACTGCACCTGCCTGATGTCCAGGTGTGGGACGCAGGGGTGTACCGGTGCCAGGTGGTGGCCCCCCCTGAGATGGCAGAAGGAACAGTCTTGTTGGAAGTTCAAGGTGAGTACCTAATGATAGTGCCCTGCAGTCACTCTGGCGCTGGGTCCTGGGGTGAGGATGCCTTTAGCGGCCTCTTGGGGAAGAGGGTTAATATGTTGGTCTGTCCCAGACATGATCCCCCATTCTGGACTTCTATAAACAGTTGGACCTAGAACAACTCATTACTCTGTCCAAAGTGCAATGCCATTTACAGTGTCTACCTAAGAAAATCTTAGGGAGGATTCTATGAAAAGTGCAGGTGAAATACTTAGCATAGTCTCTTAAGTGACTGGCATAGCAACTGTATAAGCCACCTGTTGTGTGAGCAGTCCCCCTCATAGAGAAGTACTGGTGATGGGTACTGGGAAAGCAGGGAGGTCTGGGCTTTTGCTAGAGAGATAAGATCCTTTTCTAGCTTTTAACTTCCAAACAGGAGCCAGACATTAAATATCTTTGAATCTGAATTTTCTCATATATAAAATGGGCTGACAACTTCTGCCTGCCTCATAATAAGATGTGTTAATCCACGTGTACTGTGGCACATGTCTTTAATTTCTGTTACTCAAGAGGCCCAGGCAGGATGAGTCCAAGTCTGAGGGCTGCTTGGGCAATTTCGTTAGACCCTCTCTAAAATAAAGAGGAGGAAAAAAATATGCTGGAGAGCTGGACTGTCATGGTAGAATCCTTCCTTGGCATACATGAGCCTGTGGCTTCATTCTGTGGCACAGGGAGGAAGAAGTGGGCCAGCGCTCAGCTGGTCACTTGTTGTAAGGTAGGTAGGTTCTCAGTCAAGGCTTGGATTGGGCTTCTCTCCTCTGTTATAACAGAATCTGATAATAAGTGATCAACTCTGCGGCAATGTTAGTCTTGCTATGGATGCCGTAACAAAGTGCTACTGACTGGGCGGCTTCACAACAGATGTTTATTTTCTTCCTATTCTAGAGAATAGAAGTCAGACATCAGTGAGTCAGAGATCAGTGGGGCTCATTTTTTCTGAGGTTTCTCTTCTTGACTGCATTCTATTTTCACATGGTTTTTCTTCTCTCCCTCTCCTTTCTCCCTCCCTCCCTTCCTCCCTCCCACCTCTCTGTCCCTCCCTTCCTTCCCTCTTTTCTTTCTTTTTTGAGATAGGGTCTCACTGTGTAGCCCAGCTGGCCTGGAAGTCACAACCATCCTGCCTCAGCCTCCCAAGTGTTGGGAATACAGACATGCACCACCATGTCTGGCTTGGCTTTTCCTTTCTGTGACTGTGTCCTAACTCCATTTTCCCATAAGGACTTGAGTTTCAATGGATTAGACCTTGCCTGTAATCTCATTTTAGCTTAGTACTATACTACTTTACAGAGTCTATCTCCAGATAGTTACATTCAGAAATAGTAACTCTGGGGGGACACATAGATTTTAGGGGACATAAAGGACACCCCATGACAGGTGAGTAGCATTTTAAACCCTTCATTATTATATATAGAATTTTGACCATTTTGTACAAATTAATATTGGGAGTGTACAGGTATAATAGTTAGAATTCATTTTTTCTGTAGCTTACAGAATCCCTGAAATAACATGGTTTTTGAAAAAAGTTAGTAGATTTGGAAGATAGACCAAGGGGTTCTCATATTACACCACTTCTGCACTCCACTTCCCCTGTCATTAACAGCATAGTTGGTTAAATTAATGTACCAGTATCGATAGACTACTGTTCAATGAAAGTCATACCTTAGAAGAGCATTTGGCTTTACTTACTATCCTTTCCCTATACCAAGATTTCCTCCAGAATACCACATTTCTTTTAGAAGTCCTTGATTTTACCAAGTTGCAGCTCATCAACTTTTTCTCTCATGGTTTATGTTTTGGTATTGTATTCAGTAACTTTGTTGGTGCCTCTGGCATTGCTGATGTTAAACCCAGAGCCCCGTGCTTGCTGGGCCTGGCACTCTCACTGAGCTGTATCCTGGGCCTTCACCCTGTGTGTAAAAGCACGTCACCAAATTCAAGGCTACTGGATGCTGTCCTACAATACCTTCTGGAGGTTTTACTGTCTTAGGTCTTTATTCAAATCTATGATCCATTTTTAATTATTTTTTGTGACAAGGAGAAGGCCTCTGTCTGAATTCCATGCACACTGTGTGCATGGAATGTAATTTCCCTGGCATCATTTCTCATAAAAACTGTCCCTGCTTAGCTGATAAAGGTGAGTTGGCTCCTTGGCTCTCTGGTGAAAGATGAGTTGAATACATTTGTGTGGGTCTATTTCTGGTGTTCGATTCTATTGACATATTTATCTACTCTCTCATGAGAATCACATTGTTTTTATTTAAAGCTATTTCTTGGATGGTCCTTTTACCATCTATTAAATCCAGAATGATCAGGCAGTAGGTTCACATGGCCACCCCCGTGTGCAGGAGGAGTTGGGGGACGGACCTTTACACCTGGATGTGTTGTATCCAGCTAAAGATTAGCTTGAGAATCAAGCTCACAGTGTGTCACCTTCCTGCTGGCTCTGGTCCTTGCCCCCAGCCAGACTACTAAACTTCATCCAGGTCCCATTCAGTTTCCTCACCTTTCTTGAAGTATAACACAGGCCAGATGTCAAATCAGGAGTCGGCTGGTTTCTGTACACTGTCCAGAAATTCCGAGTCTGCTCTAGCAGCTCAGCAGGTCTTCAGTTTGTTGCTTGGTGTGGTTTCAGCATTATCTTTGCTTCTTAGTCTACATCACTGAAAAGAGTGGACGTCCATATTTTCTGTCTTGCCTGGCTATGGTAGAAGAGATGTTGATGCATAGGTGTGGTAGAAGCTATAGCACGAAATGGGAGAAAAAGGTAATTAGTGCTGAGCCCAACTCTTATGTTCTTATGCATTCTCTTCCTTGGCAGCTATGCCAACCAGCAGAGTGTTTCTGAATCAGACAAAAAGGAAAAATAAAGACACACACCTTGTGTGTCAGTCCAGTGGGTTCTATCCAGGAGCCATTAACATAACATGGGAGAAGTGGACCCAGCAGTTTCCCCAGTACCAAACGATTTCCTCAGACATTTGTACTGATTCCATCAACAATGAGGATGGTACATATAGCATCACCTGCTACTTGAGACTCAATGCTTCTCTGGGAGACAATGGAACCGTCTACTCTTGTGTGGTGTGCCACACATCCTTGCACACCTGCCAGAGGGTGAGCTACACACTGCTTGTGAAAGGTAAGCATCATCTTACACATTTCTTCTTCACTGCATGTCTTGAGCAGTCTCAGGTGTTTGATGGAGAGAATGAATAAACTGGGACTGAGGGTATAATCTGGGTTCTGGGCCAGGTCAGCCCCAAGGCAGTAGTCTACATTCAGTCCCCAGGCCAGCCAGATGGTGTGGTAGTTGGAAAGGGTTGAAAATAGTCATCAGTGGAAACAGATTATTTTTTAGGTCTGGGCATCTTCAGGTTGCTTGTTGGTTCATGTGGCTTGGAGTGGGAGCCCCCTCAGGCGCTAGGGAAAGGGGGATAGTACCTTTTCTAAATTCCCTAATGATGAGGGGCTGTGGGGTCAAGGACTCTTTAGTCAGGTTTCAACTCCACCATAAACTACTGTCTGTTAGAAGCTAAATTAGGAGTCATTTATAGCCTGGGTCTCAAGACAAGGAGGCTCTACCATTGTGATCATACAGATGTCCACTACTCTACAGGCATTGCAGATCCCTAAGATAACATAACTTCTCACAGAACTTCATACTGCTGGGGTGTTCTGGGCCCCAAATAGGTTGCCCTGTTCATAGTTGTGGTCTTGTATAAGGGACGACCCTGTTGGTCAAATATATGTTTATGAATTAAGAGAAGCAAGGGAGGTAGTAGCCAAGTAGGCACCTTGGGGGGTGTGATCACGTAAGCCAGATAGGGCTGTGGATGATCCTAGAAGGAAAAAGGAATTGTTTTTGAAACAAGGGCTGAGATATGTGCAGGGCATGTGTGGGGCATGGAGTGGTGCACCACTCAGTGATTTACTAGAGGAACAGATACAACATAGGATATGCAACTATAGAAGAAATTACAAGATTGGCATATGAGAGTCACCCACAGAGTTGGACCAGGAACAGTGAATGCACAGAGTGACTGGACACTGGAGACTGGAGGATTGAATCCAAGGTCTGGAATACACTGCAATGTCAGGAGGCCAATGGATCTATGAGGGAAGGCTGAGGAGTCTATGTCAGAATCCAGAGAGTCTGAGATGTAAGCCAGGAGATGATGTCTAAGCCAAAGGTGAAGACAAGCTCCTCTGAAGAACAGAAGCAGAAGTGTCCTTCATCCATTTCCCCTTACACTATCCAGGCAAGAAGCCACCCTAGGGTGTAGAATTTGCTGATCCAATTTAGCTAAGTTTCTCTTAACTAAACTTTACAAGTTGACACAATTAAGCATCTATTACAGTGGGAAATTGAAATACAATTTGTGTGCATGGTAGGAGGGCTTTGAGTTCTGTAGAGGTAAGAGATGGTATAGTCAGAAATCTAGGAAGATGTGTTTGGTATGTAACATGGTGTGCAATGTTTAATACTGACAAATGCTCAGTTTTCTGATGGTGAGATGTGTGTGATAGGAACAATGATGCTGAGACCTTGGCTTTGGGTTGGTGGTTGGATCTCTTGACAGGAAAATGACACAAAGCTTACAGGTGCTAGCAGGTGTTGTTTTGTGAGAGGTATCTTAGGCTCTTACCAATGGTTTCTCTTCACTGTTTTTCTCTTTTTTTGTTTCTGCAGAAGCTGAGAAGATAAATCACATTTGGATCTTTATTTTTGCTTCTATTGCACTGACTTTAATAGTGGGTGGTTACATTTGCACAAGGTAAGGGGCTGTTAGTTGCTCTTCTTGTGGCTGAGAGCAATAGCCTGACACCTGAAGTTCAAGGGTGGTTTATTTAGCTCACAGTTTGTCAGGGTTTCAGTTCATAATCAGCTGGCCTCAAGGCAGGGAGGCTTGACAGCAGCATAGTTCCTAGTGGGCAGAATGGAGTGAAAGCTAGAGACCTTAGCAGTATCCCCATAGTCTACCTAAGCTACTGGGATTAGGGCAGTGCCAAATCAGTGGGCTGATTTACTAATCACACAACCTCAATCCCAGCATTACATCATGAATGAGTCACATACTCTAGATCCAGTCACCTTTGAAAAAAACACGACCCTATGTCCTCATGAATTTTTTGGGGGGACATCTAAATACAAGTGTCCTTGCCCTCCCAAACTCATACACATCCCTTTATGAAAAAAGCATTTGGTCCTTCTCCAAGAGTTGCTGAAAGATCTTTAACACTGCTGAAAAGTCCAAATCAAAGTCTTCTCTGGGACTTGAGGCAAACTCTTAGCTTTGAATCCCTATACAAATGAAAGGAAGTTAAACACTTCCAACATTCAATGGCACAAAATAGACCTTTCCCTTCTAAAAGGTACAAATAGTGGAAAAGAGAGGGTTGGAGCCAAAGCAAGTCCAAAATGTAGACAGGTAAACATTAAGTCCTGTAGTTCCATGTGCAGCATCCAAAGTGATCTATGACCAGATGTGAACTGAAAGGGCTTGGGTAGCTTTGCACCTGCAGTACTTCCTATGATTGTAGTTTCCATGGCTTACCTCTGGGGCCAGCTCTGCTCCTTCCATGCACTTTTCCTCAGATGATCCATGTTCCTGACTTCCCCAGACTTCTGAGGTCTCCACTGTTCCCACAGCTTCACACTCAAAGCTTCACATACTTCCCTCACAGGCCACACTGCCTGGCATCCCAGATCTTCTCCTGAAATCTGAGTTGAAACTTTCATCACCCCTTAACTCTTGCATTGTGCATGTGCTTAAAACCAGCACCATGTGGATAATGCAAGTTCTGTTGCCAGCTGTAGAGGTAGCCAGGCTTCCTTCTTTCTTAGCTGTAGGTGTTGAGTGCCTACAACCTAAATCCTGAGGAACAACTTCTCTAGGTCATTGCCATTCTGGAATCTGGTACACTGGAACTCTCTTTGCGAGCCAGAGTCTTTAATTTTTACAATTTTGAGGCTGCAAAGGTTGTATCCTGCTGTTTCTTGTGATGTTCTCAGGCCATCTTTTCTATTCTCCTGTTCCTTCTCAGCAATCAGGATCTCCTGTCCTCTGCTCTATCTTTACAGTCCACAACCTTATTGGGACTTTCCTTCTGGTCAAATTCAAAAAGTTTTAAATCATTTTGCAGGGCTCTTTGCTCTTGCTTCACATCAAAGCTGGGGAAAAGCCCTGAATGGAAGTCATGCCACAGTCTCAATAACCTGCTTTAAAGTTTCTTCTGTCAGATCAGTTAGCCCAAGTCTCAGAGAAAGTCTCTTGACAAGAACAAAATGTGGACAAACTTTTTTCCAAGCCATAATGCACACTAGCTGGATTCCAACAGCCAATGCAGTCTTTCCCAGAAGAAATCTCCCAAGCCCAGACTTTACCATTCCTATCTGTCTTCTCATCTTCAGAAGTCTGACCAGAATATTCCATCAACTATAGTCTAAGGTATTTCAGCTCTACTTTCTCTTCTGGCAGCTCCAAACCTTTCCAAACTCTCCCCAGAAGCCATTCCCAAAAGGTCTTGAACTATGTGGTCAGATGTAGTCATAGCAATGACCCCACTTCTGGTACCAGAATCTGTCTGAGTTATTTTTCTCAGTGCTGATAAAATACCTGACACCAAAAGTTAAAGGGGGGAAGATTTATTTAGCTCACAAGTCTGTCAAGGTTTCAGTCCATAATCAGCAGGCTCCAAAGCAAGGTGGCTTGGTAGAGCAGAACAGTTCATGAAAAGCAGAGTACAGCAAAAGCAACAAAAGACCTTAGCTGCTTTTTTCCCTGCTTCTTATATACTCAATCTAGACTCTTGGGGGTACGGCAGTGCCCAATCAATCAGTGGACTGATTTAGTAATCACACACCCGTAATCCCAATGGTACCATGAATCATACACTCTTGATCCAGTACCTCTGGACAAGCTCCATATTTCACTGCACAAGGCTTTGGGGGAGACATCTAGACACAAGCCACAATAGGCTCTGAAAGGTAAGCCATGGAAACTATAATCATAAGAAGTGCTGCAGGTACTTTGGACTTGACTAAGAAATCTCAGGATCCTGGTCAGGGGGAAGGGTTAGAGTTCTGAGGGTGGGTGCTGGTGTGTTGTGTTGGGTGTAGTTCTTTCTGATGTTGTGCTGGGGACAAACTTTGATGTGGGATCACCATGTGTTAATTTGTGACTCTGGAGAGAGGCACTGTGAAGCCTCTGTCACCATACAGTACAAGTGACACTGAGGATTGAACCTGACCATGTGGGTTCAGAACAAGACTTTGAACTACACATGGGCTGCATTGTTCCCAGGTACAGAGACCATAAATGAAATGTGGGAACTCCTTCCCATCACTGCTCATGTTTCCTCGAAACTTCAGTGGGATAACTTGCCAACAGCTTTCACTATTTGATCAATACTTTCTAATCCTTCCTAACCATTTCCACATTAAGTCCTTGACTGTGGCCCAAATAGTAAGTGTCACAATATTAGCTATAGAGAACAACAAGAGTGGGGTAGATTTATTAGTTAAAATGGTCTAGGTACTACAGTTCTCAGCTATTTACGAGCCTGCCAAGGTGATATTTGTGCAGGAGCTAATACTTCTCAGTATAAATGAAAAGTGAGAAAACAAGTTAGTGAAGAAAAAAGCTTTTCATTTCATATTAGTTAACTGATTCAAGGTTCCTATTCTATTGTTTTGAGCTAAGCCAATGAAAAAACTGGATATAAAGTGGCTTTCACATGTTTCTTGTGACATTCGTGTTATTCATGTCCTTTCACTGGTTCCCATATCCAGGTGCTCTTCTTGTAAGCGAATGCCGAAGAATGATATTGAAGAAATGCTGGGAATGGTCATGAAGGCTACTCTTGAGGCCAAAAGACCCTCTGAGTCAGGCCAACATGGGGCTCAGATGAGCCAAAGGGAGTTAGTGCCTCTACAAAACAAAGATTCCAAGCTTGAGCCATCTCCTGAATTCGAGTATTTATCACATTAATAGCAAGATGAAGAGGAGCTCACCTACGACATAAGCTGGAATCTGAAGAGGTACTGATGGTGTGGAACTGGGATTGAACTCAGGCCCTTGTTGCCAGGGAAGTGCTTATTCTATTGAGTCATCGCCCAGCCCCTGGAATCTTTCTTCTATCCAGCCAACACACCAGGAGAACTCAGGCACCCCAATGGGCAGCAATAGAACTCTCAGTGATCTGGAGATTTGAGTCCTAGATCTCACTGTGATTCAGACACCAGTATAGCTAGAGAACCAAGAGGAGCATTCTGGACAGGCAGAGTGACAGTCACAGACAGTTGCAGAGCCTAAGTGGCAGCTGTGCAAACAGCAGTACTAGAGGCAGAACCCACAAGCATCCAGCCAGGAGCTGAGCCAAAGAGCAGCTGGAAGAGCAACTGTAGGTCATACCATGGGAACTTTGAAAAAGTAACTTGTGTGAATCTTATATCAGGGTACAAATAACACGTGCTAATCTGAAGGTGGTACAAACATTTTTATGGTAAAAATACATTCTTTTGTTAGTGTATTTGGTTGTTACAGGGTCTCACTGCATAGCCCAGACTCATAGTGATTCTCCTGTTTTCAGCCTCCCCAGCACTGGGATCACAGGCATACACCACTATGCCTGGACTCTGTGGCTATCTCAGCCCTCTCTGGGGGCAGCGCTGGCATGGCATATGGTGCTGGGGGTCAGGCTTGCCTAAGCTTACCTAAAGCAGGCACTTAGTCTGCAGAGCTATCTTGCTGGCCCCAAAAAAATTCTTGAAAGTGTTCATCAGATGAGATTTTTTGGCATGCCAACCACATGGTTATCACCTACATGGTTATAAGTTATCATGCAGGTGCACTGCTCATGTGGTTTATCATAAGCTAGTTTAGAGTCAGAAAGTAACATTGGAACCAGACAGAAACATAAGATGCCTTCTTTCCTGCTCAAATCAAGCAGGAGCCAAGGTCCTGAACCCCTTGATAGTTTGCACAGATGACTCCAATCCTTCATGTGACTCTATGTCCATGTCGTGCACTATAGCTTTACAGTGACCTCAGGCCCACTCCCTGGACGTTGGGCTCAAACATGTGCCTTGATTTATTTAATGTAAGAATGTGACTATAGGCCAGTTTCCAGTGTGACCCTTGAGAGGTCTTTCATGTCTTCCTTTGCTTCTTTGGTGCTTCTGACATGAAAAGGACAAATCCAGGCTGACCTGCTGGAGGATGAGCGATGGTGGAAGCACAGCCCTGTCATCCTAGGTGAAGGGGCAGCTATTTTTGCACACCTGACTTCATGGGTGACCACTGTAAGTCAATCTTGTAAATTCTTACATGTTGCCTATCTTTCATGAAGTCTGTTCCTCTAAAAGCACTGAATGTTTCACTCCACACTGTCCTGTATGATAAGGCTTTCCTCCTTCATCCTCTACCTGTTCTCTTCTCCCTTCACAAATGGCTTGCATTATGGTCTTAGGCTTCCCTGCCTCCTCCTCTCCCCTTTATCTTTCATAGGGATCGCCCCAAATAATTCTTGTGAACTTCTGACTCCCTTTGGAATTGGCTTCCCAGAAGACCCAAAGGGACCCAAAAAAGGACGGAGTAGAATAATACTGAGGGCCATGGTGCTTTCATGGCTTCATCCAGGTGACAGTGGCTGAGAACAGCAGAGTGGTGACAGACAGCAGGGAATGAGGATCCAGCTGGAAGGCTCTCCCTTATGACTGACACCACTGCTCAGGCACAGCCAGTCAGGCTGCCCTCCAGGAAGACGGAACTATGCAGTGATTTTCATTTCTTTTCTAGCATGGATTGGAAAAAAATGACACAGTTGGAATTGAACCAAAGCAAGTTTCGGTTGTATTTACTTCCCTCTGGGTTACCCTAAAGTTAACATTCTACTTCTCCAATAACAACAGTATCATTTCAAATGTAGAGAATAAAGTGAAACATGGCTGCACAAAGTCTGCTCTGTGTCCACTGGAGTGTTGGTGGTCTGGATAGGAGGAGTTTGGAGATAGTTGTTCTGTAAAGCTTGAGATCACGTGCTGAGGAGATATGGGGTTAGCAGAAAGCAGTTGCCCTGGGCTGCGAACTGGGCAGAGCTGTGGGGTGGTCCCGACTGTACTGTTCACCTGGTGCCACTGCTTCCCATGAAGGTCTTGTATCATGTAGGCCCGTCCCAGTTGGCCTTCATCCTTGTTATGATTCCTTCCTCCCCTTTTGTTTCCCTGGGTAGCCCTCTTAAGCTTCTAACTTCATTTTGGAAAATGCTTTCCAGAAGATCCAAACAGACCCAAGGACAGCCAGGGGTGTAGACTGAGGCATTGGGTGCTTCTGTGGCTTCATCCATGAGGACAGTGGCTGTCTCACAGAGATAGCAGAGACCCCTCTGGAGAATGAGGAGCCAGCTAGATGGCTTTTCTTGAGAACCAAAACTACCCACTTCAGCACAGACTATTTGTGCTACCTTTCTGAAGAGTTGGAAGTATGCAGTGATTTTCATTCCACTTCCAGGATGGGTGGGGAAAGAGGGCCCAGCCAAAACTGATAAGTGTTGGGGTGTGTTTACTTCTCTTTTAGTGGAGTTACCTTTTCCGTAAAGAGACTGCTTCAGGTGTGTTGATGGCTTGGTTAGGAGGAGCTTGGGACATACTCAGACTGCAAAGACTGAGATTCCTTAATGGAGAGGTGCAGTGCTGTGGCCAAGGGTTAAGGTGAGCTGCAAATGGAGGAAAGCTGTGGGTTGGTGCTGGCCTATGCCATGCACCTCTACTTTGCTGTGTCTCCAAGTAAAGGTAAGAAAACATGCAATCAGACGTGCACTTTCTACTGTGTGTCCCACACTAACATCAAGGCATGGGAGACACGACAGTGAATAAAAGACAGGAAATCATGCATGGGGACCCAGGTGGCTGTTCTGGGCAGCCAGCCTTCAGGTCACTTCAAAGCTGGGCCTGCCCTGAGCAGAATTAAAGAAAGTGTAGGAAGCACCCATCTCCCTTCCTATGAGGACCTCGAAAGTCTCAGGTGGCTGGGCCCGGCAGAGAAGCTGAGATAAGCTGAACTGCAGTACAAAAGTCCAGCAAACCCCACTTCTGGTCCTAGCCTGCCTTTAATCTCACTGTGTTTCCTTTACTCAACTCCTTCCAACCCAGTGGATGTGGGGCTTCTCACGGCTTCCCAAGTCTGGGGACAGCATGACTTTGATGCACAGAATTCCTTTCTTCTTTCTCAAAGTCATCTGTATGTCTTGGTCCAACCTAAAGGGTCTGATGCATGGGCCTGGGGAAACCCCAGGGGCATTGGGTATCCTGATGGCTGTAGGAGCCAGGATTCTCCTCTCCTGGGACAGCAGACTGTCTCAGAGAAAGCCATCTCCAGGACAAGGATTTTGAAAGGCACTTCAGTGAAGGGCACAGCTGGAAGGGTATCAGCTTCAGGGAGATCTGGGTGAGTAGCAGGAAGGCCTGAGGTACATGTGGGGGCCTGAGGGGAGCGGAAGATGCCAGTGTAGATGTGTCTGGTTTGATAATGTTTCCAGGATGCCCAAGGGGCCTAGTTTTCTGAAACTAGCAAGGGTTTCCCCAGTAGTAAGAGGCAGCCTGGCTTCCTCACGTGGGATGCTTCACTGTGGGTTGGTGCTGGCCTATGCCATGCACCTCTACTTTGCTGTGTCTCCAAGTAAAGGTAAGAAAACATTAGTGTGCCAGGCTACACCATCAATCACTGAAAAGCAAGGGTCCTGGCCCAGGTGAGAGGGGCCAGATGGAGGGCTCACCATGCACCTGGGCCAGACAGCGTGCTAGTGTGGTCCCTCTGGCTCCGTGGTATGTTGGGCATCTCTGCAGTCATTTAACACAGCCTGCAGTTAGTCCCAAGTCTGGAAGCTGGGGGGGGGGGGGCTCCTGAGTTCCACTTTTGTTCTTGTTTGTTGGGGACAGGCAGGATGTGCTCCATCCAGCCCTTCAACCTTGGCACCTTCCAGCTCCTTCCTGAGCTGAGCAAGCCTTAAGGCTAGGGTTTTCCCTTGGAGCCAGGAAAATTTCAGGTCCTGCAGCCCTGATGTCCTGGGATCATGTAGTTCTTCCCGGTGGCCAGCAGGTGGCTCTAAAGCCTTAGTTTCATAACCTTCAGCAAGTCACAAACCACATGAAGTCCCTGAGGGTTGGAGGAAGCTTAATCCAGATGAGACTCCAAAGACGTTACTGCAGAAGGGCCCCTTTTTAGCAGCTCCGGCTCACTGTGTGGCTTCAGGCACCGCCATGCTGAGTCCAACAAGCCAGATGCCCAGCTGAATAGCTCTTCAATTCTCCTCCCAGGACCCAGCAGTGAGCCAGACAAAGGAGGGACTTTAGGCAGGCAGAGGGCAGCTGGGAGCCCAGACCAGCAGCAGCAACTTCCTGACCCCTTGGGTTTTCTCTGGAGCAGCCTGAGGTGACTCAGGCCAAAGCACCCTGGAGGTTTCACTGCCATTGTCTAGGCTTGGGCTCTTGTACATTATCCATATACCCACTCAACGCTCTATCACTTGTTCCCTCTGCACCTTCTGTCCTGACATCAGTGCTTGGTCAGATGCAGCCCTAAACCTCAAGGAGCCATGAACTTGAGAATGTGAACAAGGACCCTTTGACAAAGGTAGAGGAGAAGACCCAGAACACAGAGAGGGAAGGGACCACTGCTCCCCAGAACCCTCAGGAGTTAGCCCACAGTTTGGATAGATGATAGGTGCTGGGCCTGCACTGTCAGAGCAGAGGGAATAATAAGTAAAGGCTCCCAGCTGAGAGGCTCAGTACTGTGTGGGAAGAGAGGGGGCAGTAAGGGGGGCGCTGGTTGCAACCTGTGATGGAGGAGCTCACTGGGCTTCAGGCTAGGAAGGCAGGCAGGGACCTAACAAGTCTCCCTTGGACCCAGCAGGTGTGGGGACATTGAAGGGTATCTGTGGGAGGAAAGGATGGCAGCCTTCTAAGGCCACTCTGCTGGCTGCCTGGTGTCGGGCTATAGGGGCTAGGTGCAGACAGAACCCAGGTGACAGGTGTCCACTGCCACAGCCCCTGTGATCACAGTCTCAGTTGGGAGGGACACAGTGGGCAAAGTCAGACCAGAGAAAAGATCAGTACAGAAGTAGGAAAGTGCACTCTCTGCTGAGGTTTGCTTGGTCAGCTTTCTCATCCTGTGGCTGAGTCCACAGCAGTTACGATCTTTCATGTTCATGGAGCACTTCTAGACTGGGCGTTTAACATGTGCTTCTCACTCCTGCAACTGTTCTCTGAGGTAGGCACTGTTGGCCCAGATGAGGCACCTGAGACACAGAGAGGGTTTCTGACCAAAGTTGTACAGCTAGAGGCGGGACTGGAACCCAGGCAGAGGCTAGAGAGCTCATCCTCCACTCATGACCCTGACATCTATGGTGACCTTGCTCCTCTCTCTCAATGGGATCCAGCAAGCCCCTGGGAGAAAGGTAGGGCCCTGAATGCTGAGCCTCCAGGATGCCCAAAGGCAGAACTGATTACACAGGTTGGCAGTGAACAGACAGGCAGAATCTGAGGGGACAGGCCCTTCGGGCAGGTCCTGAGTGCAGAGTACCAACTGCTAGCCTCTGCCCTCTCTTTCCACCAACATGCTCCAGGCCTCCCCAACAAGAACAGCCCAGAGTTGAGGTTGTGGGGGGGCAGGCTTTATTGACAATGGCAAAGGCAGAATTCTGGGTAAAGACACAGCACTGCTCTGAGAGTCTTGGCTCAGGTCAACCTAGGGACTTCTTAATCTTGGGGGGACCCACCCACCCAACATCTTCAACTTTCCAACACTCCCTTTCTCAGCAACCAAAAGGCCCTCCCCACCTCCACCCCAGTCTCCTTGTGGACCAACAACATGAGTCACAGCTATACCATTGGTGAGCCCAGAGTGAAATTCATGGTGAGGCCCATGTGGGATTGACTGTGAGTCCCCACCTTAGTCTCTCCATACTGAGCTTGTCAGGGTCTTTCCACTCCACCCTGCCTCTCAGGCTGAGGACTGAATGGGACCAACAGCTCCTGCCCATGGAACCTTCTCTGCAGAACCCTGGTGTTAGGGGTAAAGAGTGGGGAGCCGGGTCTACCTCTTCCTTTCAGAGCCTTGGCAGTGATCAGCACAGCCTCCTCATTTCACACGTGACCAACCCCTACCCCACCCCACTGTATCCCTTATCTGGCCTGAGCCAGCCCACAGATAAGAACCCTGCCAGCCTCAGCCTGTCCATGGGTACACTGCAGCTGCAAGTCTCTGTCCTCCACTCCCTGACTGTCAGGCCTACCCCTTTGCCCATCACTGCTTGGAGACCAAGGAGGCCTGGAGCCTGGTCTTGGCTATTTCTCAAGGGCACAGAAACAAAGTAGCAGGTTCCCAGCCTAAGGGTATTTTCCCCCCAGCCACTTCCTGCTTGTAGCAGGCCAATCATGAGGTGCAAGACCAGCTGGAGACCTAGCTTTAGTGCCTAGCCATTCCCACAGCCTCTCCAGCCTTGGGCAAGGAGAGGTAAGCCAGTCCTGAGCTGGGGCTGGGAGGAGCAGTGACAAAAATAACCTAGTATGACTCCTGCTGAGGCCAGAAATAGCAGTGACAAGTGCCTTGTAACACCCTGGTCACACAGCAGGGGGAGGCTGAGGGGGTTCATCCTCATTCCAGGCTCCTGCTTGACTGGAGGTCCCCCATCTTGCCCACTCTACATACCACAACACACTGCCCAAGTGCACATATTCATGGTGGGGTCCCACGGACCATGACTCAGGACAGCGAATCTGGAGAGATGCTGAATTTGGGTCTGGTCTTGGCCACAGCTACGCTGCGTTTGCGTAGAGGCCCACGGGCTGAGGCAAGAGTCAGGGCATCGAGCAGGCTGTGGTCCTCATCGAGCTGGTGGGCTGTGCAGAGTGGTGTGGGCACTTTAATGGTGTTGCCAAACTTGGAATAGTCCACAGAGTAGCGGCCGTCCTCCTCTGCCACAATGGGGACAAAGCGATGGCCCCACAGGATTTCATCAGCCAGGTAGGAGGTGCGGGCCTGGGTGGTAATGCCGGTGGTTTCTACCACACCTTCCAGGATGACGATGATCTCGAGGTCCTGGTGGTGGTGCAGGTCGCTGGGTCCCAGGTCATAGAGTGGGCTGTTGGCATCAATGACATGATAGATGATCAGCGGGGCCACCAAGAAGATACTGTTGCCCCCCACACCATTCTCCATGGGGATGTCCACCTGGTGAAGGGGCACCACCTCGCCCTCCGGGCTCGTGGTCTTTCGGACCACTTGCATGTGAATGGTGGCACTAATGATCATGCTCTTCCGCAGGTCACCCACACGCAGCATGAAGCAGAGGCGCCCATGACGCAGAGCAATGACCGCGTGCTTGCTGAAGATGAGGGTCTCTGCCCGCCGGTGCGCCTGGGCGGTCTTCATGAAGATGCAGCCCAGCATGATGGCATTGATCATGAGCCCGACAATGTTCTGCACAATGAGGATCAAGATAGCCAGTGGGCACTCCTCTGTCACCATGCGGCCACCGAAACCAATGGTTACCTGGACCTCGATGGAGAAAAGGAACGCTGATGAAAAGGAGTGGATGCTGGTGACACAGGGCACCGTGGTGCCCTCTCCAGGGGCCAAGTCGCCGTGGGCAAAGGCGATGAGCCACCAGACCATGGCGAAGAGCAGCCAGCTGCACAGGAAAGACATGGTGAAGATAAGCAGTGTGTGCGGCCACTTGAGGTCCACCAGCGTGGTGAACACGTCCTGCAGGAAGCGGCCCTGCTCCCGGATGTTCTTGTGGGCCACGTTGCAGTTGCCTTTCTTGGACACAAAGCGGGCCCTCCGCTCTCGGGCGCGGTACCGGGGCTCGGTGGGGTCCTCTGCCAGGCGAGTCAGCACATACTCCTCAGGAATGATACCCTTGCGGGACAGCATGGCTTCAGGGACCCCAGGGAGAGGTTTCTCTCATGGGGCGGCACTGCCTGACCTGGCCTAGGGTCTCACTGTGGGGTCCCCTCCTCGGGACACGCTCACCCCGGGGCCACCCTTGGCCTGTGCTGGCCTCGCACCTAAGATGCTGCCCCCACCAGCCTCTCTGCACCTCTACCTGAATCCTGCGCACGTCCTCACACCAGCCTCACACTTCAGCCTGCCTGCGGGTCGCCATCTCCTGTGACAGGCAACTTCCTTGTTCCTCACCTGGCCCTGGATCGCGGCCCAGCTCTCCACCTTCCATCCGCCCACCCCTAGGATTCCCCAGACCCCTCCTCCCTGCCCAGCCCTTACACGACTCAAACTTAACACCTCCGGATCTTATCAGACCGGAGATAACCAGACCGCCCACAACCCCCGCTGCTGTCTGCCCCCCCCCATTTCTGACCCCAGATCCCCCAAGCCCCGGCCTGCGTCCTGGCCCCTCCCCGGGCTCCCCTCCAGGTTCGCCCCCTATTTTCCTCCCCCGGCGCCACCCGCCGCGCTCCTCTCTAGCTCGTGTCCTCTCTGTCTCCTTGGGAGCCTGCGCCCTCGGAGAGGGTGCACCCGGCTCAACTCCGGATCCCCTCGCCCCCCGCGCGACCTGGCCGGCTCGCCCCACCGCGGCCTCCTGGGACCCGCCCGCGCCCGCCCGCCGCCCGCGCCCGCCGTCGCCCCGTCCTCGCCCCGCCCGTTCTCCGCCGCGGCACCTGCTCCTGCTCCTCAAGCCGCAGCCGTCGCCTCCCCGCCCCCTCCCGCGCTCCAGAGCTCGCAGCCGGCGGGTTTCCCCGAGCGGTCAGTCAGTCTGTGGGTCGCGGACGGAAACCTGTGCGCGGCGGGGACAGGAGATCAAGGTTGGGGGGCGCCCGAGGAGCGGAGTGGGGACGCGGCGCCGCCAGGGGGAGCCCGACCCGTTCGCGAGCCGGAGAAGGGCGGGCACCGGCGCAGGCCCCGCCCACTCCCCGCCCTCTTTTCCCGGACTCAGTCCGGCCTTAGGGATTCGTCTCCTGCGGCCAGATCTGTGAACCTGGCTTTGAGAAGGGAGATGTGACCTGTCCTCTCATCCTGAGACAGCAGCCCCTGTCACCCTGGCTTACCTGCCGTCTTGTTCTCATCCACAGTTCGACTCCAGGGACAGAAGACACGGAGAGGGGACTCCATAATCCATGGGCCCCAGGACTTCTCAACTGACCCTCTCTTTCCTTTGGGAGATAGGATTAGTCTTGAATCCCTGAGAATCTGATAAAGAAATCTCTCCCCAGTAAAACAAAACACAGCCAAAAAACTACGTTGGCAAGTGTAGGAGCCCTGGGGCCCGGTACTCCACCTTCTTAGTTCTGAGAAGCGCAGCCCCACTCTGCTTCATAAAGACGTTGGGCCTCTGGGGCTTGCTTACAAAACCCCCCACAGCTGTGGCCTGAATTCTTCCAGCTTAGGGAGTGTGCATGTTCAGCCCAGCGGCTATTTTGAACCCAACTTGGACACTGGGCACCCAGGCTCTTGGTTAGAACTGGGTGATGTCTCTATCGCAGTCATCAGCCTAGGTTCACCCTGCATGCTGTGTTGTTGGAACAAAGAATCTGTGAGGGTCTGTTGGAGTCCTGTGTCAGGTGGGGTCTGAAAGGACAGAGCCTTGGGGTTGCAGGCTGCCCTGGGGTGTGAGGGACTTTTATATTGAGTTTTCTTCCCCTACCCATCTGTAGGCTGCATGAGTTCTGCTGCAAAGGGTGTGATCCTGGGCTGTATTCCCAGAGGAGCAGTGCTAAGACAGGGATGGAAAACAAGGTGAGCAGAATGGGAACCTCAGGAGACAGCGGTACCTCTGAGGCAACTGCTCCATAGCTTTTTAGCCATTAGAAAGGGAAGCTGGGGGGGATTTTGGGCACCTTCACAGAAACCTGGGAGTTATGGGAGGATGGGCTTGTAGTCTTACATCATGCAAAGGGAATAACTGGATATTGAGCAGAACAGAGATGGACTTAGATTTTACATACAAGGGTCAGTTCTAAACTGAAGGGCCAGGGATATAGCTCAGCAGCACAGGTCCTACCTGGCAAGTTCAAGGTCCTGATTTTGAGTCCCAGTACAAAAATAAACAAACAAACTAGAGGGGAGTTTCTTATGACTCAGGGCTTTGCTCCTGTGACACTACAATGTGGAGGGACCTGTGGGCCCCTCCGCATCCCAGAGATGGAAAGGCCAGGACTTGCCTCAAGGTATGGCCCCAGGGCTTAGCTCCTCCAACTCCACCCTTCCTACCCAAGGTGCCACCTCCTGCTCTACTCCTTCTGCCTGGCTCTTTGCATCTTCCCCAAGCACTGGCCTTGTCAAGTATCTTTCCTTTTTGTCCATAAACCTGTTCCATGCTTCTTGTGCCAGCATCCAAGGCTCTCTCATCTCAGTTCCTTCTTGCTGCCCTCAACCCCACCCCTACCCTGCCTCTCTGACCAGCCAACACAATTAACTCACTTCCAGGCTCACTCCTTAGCTTCTGCAGCCCAACCCTTGCCCTCCTCTCAAGTCCTCTGCCTGTCCAATTTTTACCCTCCTGTGTCAAACTCAACCTGGCCTTGGCCAGGCAGCGAGCCAGGCTTCACAGAGTTCTCCCTTCCTGAGCTCTCTGGCACAGCAGAAGTCTCTTCCATGACTGCTGGGTCTTCCTTACGTTGTGTGGCTTGGACCCTCTTTCAGCCAAGAGGCATGCAGGCCTACGACCCCTGGGTCTACAGCCCAGGGCCTGGTAAGTCAGTACTGCAAGCAGTAGGTAAAGGATAATTAGATGCAAATGAGAACCTGTCATTTCCTGACTGGAAGCAGGGGACACTCCTGCTTGTTGACACAGATGGAGTCAGGACAAGCTATTGTTCTGATCTCTCCTAAGTCTGTGCCTGGCATCTCCGCACCATGTGGCTGACTCTTACCTGCACTGTTATTCCTTTTAAAGGACTGCCATAGGGGCCTGAGAGATAGCTCAGTAGAATAAGCACTTGCCTGGCAAGCGCTGGGTTCTGAGTTCAATCCCCACTACCACAAAAGGAAAAAAATAAAGGACTGCCATTCTCCTACTTCTGAATGCCCCTGCTTGGTGACAGAGAGGGCACTTAAGATCCAGGCCTAGTCATTATACTCCAGCCCTCTGGCCACCTCCATTGGGTAGAGGCAGGGATGTGACCAAGCTGGCCCATTAACATTCACTTTTAAAATTTTTGTTTGTTGGAGGGCTGGGGAGACAGCTCAGTCATCTAAGCACCTTCCTGGCAAGTGTAAGAACCTGAGTTCTAACTCCTGTACAGCCTGCCATATGGCCCCAAAATCAGGTGTGGTCACACACACCTGTAATCCCAGTGCTGGGGAGGGTGAGACAGGAGGAGTCTGAACTGTGTAGTGAGACCCTGTATCCAATTAAAAACAAAAAACAAAAAAACTGTCGGAACCACTGGGAAATAGCAGCACTTTTCCCCACTGGCTGCCCTGGGCCAGGATATAAGCTGGGTTAAGTGTTTATCTGTCTTCAAGAAGACAGAGGGAGATGAAATCCAGAAATGAAGACACATCCCTGATGTCAAACACTGAAGTCACCAATGATTGAAATAACGCACCCTTTGGTCTTTCTGATCACACAACACCATAAATTCAGTTTCTTTGAGCTGGGTTCTTGTCATTCACAATAGTAACAGTGCTGATCCAGGTCACCACGCTTCACAATTTTAGTTCAAGAGTTACACTGAGAAGAGAAAGGACTAAGTTGGGTGAATGTCTGCTACATTAACCACAGAAATGCTATCAGCTTTGCTGTGGGCTGAATTTTAGCCCCCAAATTTACAGGTTGAAGACTTAGGCTTTGGTGTGACCAAAGGGCAGAGCCCCCCATGAGGAGGTAATTAAAGATCATCGAGGTTACAGGGTGGGGCCCTAATCCAATATGCCTGATGTCCTTAATGGAGAGAAGGGAGAAGAGGGAGGAAAAGGGAGGAGAGAAAGGAGGAGGAGACAGGGAAGGGGGATGGAGGGGGGAATGAAGGTCAGAACACGGAGGAAAGGTCGCAGAAGGACAGCTGAGACGGTGGCTCAGGAGGAGTGCCTTGAGCTCGGCCTCCAGAACTGTGAGAGGGAAGGCTTGTCTGCTGTAGAAGCGCCAGGCCTGTGTTACTCTGTGGTGACAGCCTGAGCCGACTACACAGCCCTCATTTTGCAGGTCAGGATAGGCATCTTCCCAGTATTGGCTCCTCGTGCCCCCCCAGGACACCGCAACCCCAGAGACAGAGTCAGGGCTTCCCATAGGAAATAATCAATCTGTTTATTTACAGGTGATTTACAGTTAGAAAAACCAGGCGAGGCAGAGGCAGGGTGGGGTACAAATGGCACTTGGGCGCTGGCAGGTCACTTGTCTGCTCGGACAAAAGAGGCAAAGACACTGTCCTTCCGGCTGAGCAGGTGCTCTGGCTTGTCGAACTCCAGGATGGCGCCCCGCTTCAGGACCATCACCAGGTCCGCGCTGAGGATGGTGTGCACGCGATGCTGGGGGCAGGAGTGGCTGGTCAGGGTGGGCGGGGAGGGACTGGGCAGCTGGGGACTGACAACTCACCTCTGGTGACTGCCCACATTGGATGGGAGCCAGGGCCTCATGAACTGAGGCCCTTCTGCCTCTACCAGGTCCCAGCTCTGCCCACTGCCAGACTTTAGGACTTAAAAACCACTGTCCCCAGGCCCCTCCCCTAGCTCACAGGGCCTTGGGATGGGCTGACCTTGGTACTGGAGGACAAGGGGGCAGTCTGACAGTCCCACCCTGGGCAAGCCCCGCAGACTCCTTCCCAGAGGTCCTCTCTTGCTGACAGCCCCAGGCCCCCTCTCTGGGTGACCCCTACAGTCACCCCATCCACTTACTGCAATGGTGACCACAGTGCGGTCTGCGAAGGCTGTCATCACCACCTTCTGGAGGATGTTTTCCTGTCAGGTGGAGGCAACAGCTGTCAGCTCACTCACTTAGCGGATGGGGTCTGGCCTGGCTCTGGGGACCGAGGGCCCAGGATTGTGGCCCAGCTCCCATCTGACTCCAATCTGAGTCCCACTCTCATGTCTCTCTGGCCCTGATCCTAGAGGGCCTCTCAGGAGCATTGCAGGGCTGGACCCAGCCTGCCAGGGGCACAGCTCTGTGTACGCACAGGAGCTGGGTCTGCATGGTTGATAGGGTGAAGTGTGACTATTTCCTAGGACCAGATGGAGCTTCCCCAGCCAGGCTCTGAGGCTAAAGGCAACCTCAGGACCACTTTGTGTGAGCTGTTCCCTACACTCCACTAAAACCACTCTGCAGGGGTGCCCAGGACTCACCGTGGCCATGTCGATGGAAGCTGTGGCTTCGTCCATGATGAAGATGCTGGTTTTCCTCACAAAGGCCCGTGCCAGACAGAACAGCTGCCTCTGGCCCTGGCTGAAGTTCTCCCCGCCCTCTGTGATGATGGCATCTGAAAAGGGGGTACAGGGCTGAGTGAATGCTTCATGAGGAGGGGAGCATGTGGGAGGGCTGGGGGCTGTAGGGATGTGTGTGTACAGGGTGGATGTGTGGATGTGTCAGTGATTGCAACTGCATGCAGGGCAGATACACCTGACACCATAAGGCAGATGCTGCCCACTGGACTGCAGCAAGCCCCACTCCCCTGTCCCCCAGTTCTATGCATGGCTGGGCCCTGGGCAGTCCTGTGAGTGGGTGAACAGTCTGTGTTACACAAGCGAGGCTTGGGGTGGGGTGATCCACTGAAGCCTAAGTGTGGCCACAGGACACTGTTGTAGGAGTGGTGACATGCACACCAAGACCACCGACTCCTGGAAGGATCTGTATTCAAGACTCCCTTCTCTGTCCTGTCTTTCTCCAGGACAGGTGGATGGGGTAGGGAAGAGCTAAAGATACCACTGTGGCAGGGACACTTGCAATCTCTGTCTCACAGTGATCCCAAATGTCCTGGTGCCTTGCAGGAGGGCAGACCCTGAACTGACCTGTCATGGCACCTGAGGCAAGACTTCTGACCTCTTAGGCCCCTGGCAGGGTGAGAGGCAGAACTGCAGGTAGACGCCAAGCTCAGAACACACCTGGGACCTAGTTGCAAGTGAGGCGCCCTTCCAGGTGCTGTAGGGCCCAGTTAGCAGCAATTACCGAGGCCTCCAGGCAGTGCCTTCACCACCAGCTTCAGCTGAGCGATCTCCAGGGCCTCCCACAGTGTGCTGTCTGAGCACTTCTTCTCCGGGTCCAGGTTAAACCTGGAGATTGGCACAGAAGCCCCATCGAGAGGGGAGCAGAAAACGCGACCCCAGGTGCCTTCAGAGGGCCATGCTGGTCAAGGGCAGTGAGTGGCAGCTGGGTAACCTGGCATGGCGACAACACCAGGGTGGTGACAGTAGGTGGAAGACAGCATTTGAGAATGGGGTGGGGAGCCCCTGGTGCCTGCCTAGGCCTAATGGGAAGAAGGGCTGAAGAGGAGGCTTTTCTAAAGACTGATCTCCCTTCTTCCTCCTGTTTGGGGCTGGGCACCCTGGGGCTGGGGTAGGCCTGGGGGTGGGTGGACTCACCGGATGGTACCACTGAAGAGGACTGGGTCCTGCAGGATGATGGACAGGCGCGAGCGCAGGGTGTGCAGTGGCAGTTTGGCGATGTCAATGCCATCGATGATGATGCGGCCTGCGTGGAGATGAAGTCACAGGAGGTACCAGGGGCCTAGGAGGGGCAACCTGGGACACAGGTCCTCGTGAGGGTGCAAAGGAAGGCAGTGACAGGGACTCCTGTGATGCTTGACCATAGGCAGGGCAGAGGGCCTATGGGAGGCTGTGGGTACACACATGGGGTGCCCGACATACGACTCACCCTCAAACATGTCCACCATGCGGAAGAAGGCCAGCGAAAAGGAGGACTTCCCACTGCCCGTGCGGCCGCAGATGCCAATCTGGAATTGAGAAGCGGGCGCTACTGTGGCTTTGGGTCTGCAGTGCCAGCTCTCAGGGCACATGCAGGGCATAGCTTCTCTTGCCCAGCTGCATGTACTGTGGCCAGGCTGGACCACAGGTCTGAGCTTGTTTCCTGCTCCGGGTCCAGCGAGGACTTGGGGTCAGGAGCAATGAACTAAATCAGATGCACACACTTCAGTATCACATGGAGTTTCTTATGTGAGAAACCCAGAGTAACAATGAATTAAAGAGGGTCAACGACATAGCTCAGTGGACTACCTGCCTGCTTAGGCAAGCGCAGGGACTGCAGTTCGATCCCTGGCACCACACAAAGTACTGACTCTTTCCCCAGGCATGCTGAACTGCCCACTGAGACCAGGTGTGGTGGTGCATGCCTGTAATTCCAGCACTGGGGAGGCTGAAATCAGGAGGATCACTAGGAGTCCTAGCTGCATAGTGAGATCTTGCACCAAGCATTTTTTTAAAAAACAAATTAATTAAAGAGCAAAATGAAAGACAGATAATAGCATATAGGGAAATAGAAATTTTGTAAAAGCAAAGAAACATGAGATGGAGAAAGGAATAAAAAAAGAAATAAGATGTGTCATGTATGGGTACCAACTCCCTGTGATGAATATAAACAGGTACTTATAAGAAAAGGGATTTTTAAAAAGCCCAGTGAGTAGACATCAATTGTGCGCGTCTCGGTGTGCCTGCTACGAAGCTGCAGGATAGGTGGGGACCCTTCTGTGTTCCTGTGTGCATGGGTGTGGAGAGAGGACTGGGGATGGTTGAATAGTGTGTCTGTGGCCCCACCTTAAATGGGATCCATCTCAGATCCCATTGCTTCCTGGCCCTTGGGTCCCAAAGCAATTTACAATAAAAGACCAATACAGAGACAGGGGCAGTGGCACAGAAGGGCACTGGGTGGAGAAAGAGCAGAGGGATAGATGGAAGCACCCAAAGGGTGGAGACAGTAAGCCAGACAGTGACAGGGAGCAAAAGAGAGAAAAGGAGAGGGTCTGATGGGGAGGGTAAGAGGGGAGAGAGCTGTGCCAGAGGCTGACATGAGCCCCACCTGAGGACAAAGGCAGCCCAGCAGTGCCCCAGGAGCCCTGGGGAGGGTGTGGGGTGGTGTCTGAATGCACCCAGCCGCGAGGCCCTTGAGGCTCCAAGGCAGAGCTGTGAGCACCCCACCCAGACCAGGGCCCTCTGTCTCTGACCTTCTGTCCCGGCGAGATGACCGCGTTGACATGCTTGAGCACTGGCTTCAGGGAGCTGTCGTAGCGCACGCTCAGGTTCTGGATCTGGATCTTCCCTTGGTCTGGCCAGTTCTTAGGGATCAGCGAGGGGGCTGGGGGCCACGATGGGGTCAGCCACCTGGGTGGGCACAGCTCACAGCCAGGGGTCCCCAGCCCAGTCTAGCCCAGCGCCCCTCAGGCCTCTCACCCAGCAGCCCCTCATAGCTCTCCGCCTCAGTCTTCAGGAGCCCATGGATGCGCTTCACGGCACCCAGCTGGATCTCCATGTCCGCCAGGTTCCTCACCATCCAGTTGAGGTAGTTGGAGACCTGCAGGGAATGAGCGGCTCAGACACCCAAGGGCACTGAGTTCTGTCCTTGGCCGTGGGGGTGGCTCTCTTTAGGGCCAAAGAGAACTCCAAGGACCCCCACATGTCTTTGGTCACCCCTGGTCAGAGTGGCCTTCCATGGAAGCTTGGGAAAAGTCAGAGGGATGTGGACAAATGTCAACGCTTGGGCCAGGGTCCTGCTTGTCAGCCTTCTTGCCCGCATGGCAAGATCTGGATGTGGGCGTTCAAAGCTTGGATGGGAACAGACTTTGGGGTCCCATGAATGCTGGCATCTGGACCTTCCCTGTCCTCTGCAGATGCCACTCACCATGAGGGCGTAGGTGAGGCCCAGGCCCACCAGGCCGGCTGAGAGCTCCCTGTGCAGGGAGTTGGAGATGGAGGTGGCAGCTGCGATGAGTACCACACAGGCACCGATGTATTCCTATGCAGGAAGGGAGGGACAGCAGCTGGCCTGGGGCCTCGGGGTTGGAGCCACAGGTTCCCTGTCCCCCTTCATCCTTTCCGGGGCTGAGAGCAGCTTGGCTAGCCCCACCAGCTCTGCACCCTCAGTCATCAGAGATAAGACCTCACGGGGCTCCCCAGTGGACCCCAGGCTGGCAACTCTTCTTGTTCCTGGCAAGAATACAGCCTCACACACAGTCCCCAGGCAGTGGCTCAGGGGAGGGGCACAGGTTAGATGTGGGGAGGAAGTCAGGGAGAGAATAGGAAGACCCCATGCCCATATGGTCCTGCACCCTGTCCTCTCTTTCTGTCCCCTGGTCAGACCTTTGTTCTTGATCCACATGCCCATCAGAACCCTGTGCATGAGGACAGGGAGGGTGGTGGCACTTGCCATGCGGACTTCCAGCCATCTGTTGGCTGCAGTGAGGAAGAGGGAGGCAATGTTGTTGGAGTCGGTGTATTCAAGAAGCTTCTGCTGGAACCGGGCCTCGTACCTTGAGGGAGGCCAGGAAGCAGCATTTGTTCTGTAGCTCCCAGGACTCTCCCAGCCCCAGACATGCCAGCCCTGCTTCCTTAGGTACAGCACCCCTTGATGGATTATCCTCTTTCTTATTTATGCTAACCTGCAGAGTACCCCCTCCTTTGGACTCTTGCTTTTACCCCCAAGGTCCGTCCTTTTCTCCATATCTATCCCATTACTGTGGAGGACACCCACATTCCCCGGTTTCTGAGGCCAGAGACCCAAGAATCCGCTGGATTCACAGCCAGTCCCTCATCAGTCCCCGTAAGGTCTCCTAAACAGTCCTGGCCCTGTGCGCCTCTCCCCTGCTTTGTGCAAATGGACTACGGTCAACTCCTTAAAGAACACACTGCCATGTCTCACTGACCCTGCTCCACCCGGCACCATCTTTCCAAATCACAAGCTCTGTCAGCTCGGCATATCAATGGCTGCCAGTTGCTCTCAGGATCAAGAGCCATTTCCTTGTCAGAGGCCTGTGGGAGCCGGCACCCGCTAACCTCACTGCTGCCACAAATTCCCTTACTCCCTGTGCTGTAGGCACCCCAGCCTTTTCTAAGTTTTTAACAACACCAAGTTTCTTTTGTGTCCGGGAGGGCCCAGCTCAGACTCCTTCCACAGCCTGGAATGTTTTCCCTCTTGTTCTACTTGGTTCCTTCTTAACTTTCACTGCTTAACTGATACTTCCTCAGAGAGACTGTTTCGGGCTGCTCCTTTACCTATAGTGGCCCCCTTCTATCTCTGCAAGCAGTTAGCTTCACGATGCCTACTTTTGAGTAATTCTTCTAGTTGTTTCTGATCTTTCTCTCCAGACTGGAAAATCCATAAAGATGGAAGAGAGATCTGTTTTGTTTCCAGTCTCTGGAACTATAATTAAATATACACTATACACATGAGGGAAACCCTCCTTGGCCCTCTCAGATAGAAAGTATCTGTCTGTGTGAGGGGTTCTGGAGGTTTCTCACCCAATGTCACGCCTCTGTCTCTCTTCCCCTGGTTACCGTGTGTGGATTTGCCTCCTCACCTTGCTGGTGGGGGCTGGACCCAATGGAGGCACAGAGCACTGTTTGATAAGAAAGGAGGTAAAGAAGGAAGAAAAAAGAAAAGAAGGAAGGAAAGAAAGGAGGAAAGAAGGGCTGCCTCAGCACTGGAATCAGAGGAACCCTGGAATGCCACAGTGGCCATTTGCCTCTTACTGCTGAAGCAGTAAGATTATCGTGGAGCGGAGGGCATGTGTCTGAAGACTGAGAAGCGAGTCCCTGAGGTGACGAGAGTGTGTCGGGAAGGTGATGAATCCATGGTGAAGGTGAATCTACACATCTGAAGAGGCCAGAGGGTCTTGGTGTGCGCATGTGTGAGAAGAGGCTGAGGCACTCCGCCTGTGGGGGCCTGTGGGCTCTGCTGAGTGACAGAAGAGCACGAGGGTAGGTATGTGATGGGAGCTGTCACAGGAGGGTGACATTGGGGACTGAGGATGAACCCCGTTTTGGAGCCCTGAAGGCCCAGGTTAGAGTCCAAACACACAGTCAGTGGGTCAGGACCGTGACTCAGTTTCCTCATCAGTAAAATGGAGACAATAATAGCTTTGACAAGAACTGAAACATCTGGGCTCAGCAATGCTGGACACCCTGAAGACTCTTGTGAAAAACAGGGCATTACGGGAAAGTCAAGAAGATCAAGCAGACCGGGGTCAGTCTGTGTGACCTGACTGGTGCCCAGTCTCTCTGGTTCTCAGCTGTGTATCTGTAGAACGTGACTTCTCACACCTACATTGGGATTTCCTGCAAGGGTTAAATGTCATCTCTCACACACACCACACTTAGCATTGGTGTCTGGAGAGGGCTCAATCAATAAACACTAGTTAACTCCCAATAGGGGAGATGGCTGAGCAAAAGCTAATAATTAGACATTTGGGGCTGATTAAATAGTCCTTCGTTTAGACTCCAGGATCATTCCTTGTGTCGGTGCAGTGTGGGCAGCTTTGTGGCAGCAGTCCCTTTGGCAGACCACAGGCTTGGCCTGGGCCCCACGCTTGGTCTGAGGCTGGCAACAGGGTGCTGGGATCACTCCCAAGAGGTCTGGCCCACTTCAGCAGGGCCACAGTCCCTCTGCTGCAGTCCTAGCCTGAAGTCCTCTGGACACCAGGTGTAAGAGGAATATCCCCAAAACTTAGGGCAGAGGTTAGCACCAGGAGTGCTAGGACTTGGACAGTGAAGGAACTGGGGACATTTAGGCTCCACACTCTGAGCCTCCAGCGTGGGAGACAGCACAGCTCTGCTCTGCTCTGATTTACACAGACAACCTCCCTAAGAGCCCCCCCCGCATCCCTGGGGAGTCAGCCTGGGGGCTTCAGAGTCAGGGAGGAGGGTCAAGCGTCCTTGTACCCCTCAATGATCCTTGAGCCTTGAGGTCACTCCTGGACGCAGGACTAGGTGTCACATGGTTATTATTATGACAGCCCACACAGCTGTGCCATTCTAAAAATAATCTATTATCGCTCTCTGGGTGAGGCTTAAAGAACAGGACCCAAATAGATCAGCCAGGGGTCTCTGGCTGGGCTGGCAGGAGGAAAAATGCCTCTGTTACATCCAGCCGACTTGGTTGGGAGCAATCGGGCTTCCCACACCCCAACCGAGCACACCTCAGATGCTCCTGCCCCAGAGGGTCGTGTGCTGGCCCTCTGGGCAGGAGCAGGGCATTTTCCAGACATTCTTCTGCCTGGTGGACTCTTGATCATCCTCTGAGCCCAAGCTCCTGGGACTCGTCCTCTGTGAAGCCTTCCTTCACTGCATTCTTCCTCTTCTCCCAAAGCCAAAGTCCCCCTTCTGGCAGGGCACCTGTCACAAGGTCTTGTCCTACCTGCTGCTGCGCAAGTTAGGACTGTAAATGTCTCTAGGCCAGGGGCTCATCTGACTAGGTTTCAGTGCCCAGTGGGAGGCTTAGCACACATACTCAGAAAATGTTTGTTGAATGAATAAGCAGGTTCAAGTCCAGGCTTTGGAAAACCCCATACATAGAGGTCACTTCTATGGTGGCAGCACAGGTAAAATACTGATAGGGACAGTACTTGATACAGGGTTGCAACAACTGGGGGCTTCAGGGCTCGCCCCTAGGATCTAAGGGCCTTTCTAGCATTGACACTCAGACTGTTCCTGCCTTAATCATTTTGGTTCACAGAGACCTTGGGTTTGTCTCCAGGGCTATGACTGTGCTCTTTGGATCACAAAGGGGGACCCGTCACTGGAGGTGGTCAGCCCTGAGCCTTGGAGCCCCAAGGAGGGGCTCAGAGAGGTGTGTGCCAGGCCTTGCAAGGGGGCAGCCCTTCAACAGAAGCCCTGTTTGGAGCCCTCCATGCCTACTTTAGGAGTGTCTGTGCTCATACCTGAAGGCCCGGATGGTGGTGAGGCCCTCCACAGTTTCAGCAAAGTGTGAGAGCAGCGGCAGCTGGGTGGTGTCATCCAGCTGCTGTAGGTCCCTGTGCCAGGGGACAGAGCATAATAGGGTGGCTGCTCAAGGCTGACCCGGGGTGTGGACCCTAGCTCCGTGCTCCTATGCATGGAGCAGCGGGCATCACCTCTCTGGCCTCAGTTTCTCTCACCTTCAGAGAGAAAGAGGACAAGGGCGCCTCCCCCACCACAGTGCTGTGAGCACTGAATGAGCGCTCAACAATTTCACTATTTATGCGAAATGTTTAAACAGCCTGCTGGGCCCTGTTCCTGTCAGCCTGGGCGTAGGTATCCACGCTCCCGCTGTGCAATCTGGCACTGAGGTTAGGCAGGCAGGCAGGCAGGCAGGCAGGCAGGCAGGCAGGCAGGCAGGCAGCCTTTTCCCTTTTCCAAGTGGACCCCCTGAAGCTGAGACAGCTGGCTAAAGAAATGGGAAAGCCAGACTCAAAGCCCTCAGCCCTCTTTTCCTAAAGCCACAATAGGCTC
>PVKA01026599.1:0-31521 GCA_004027165.1 Ctenomys sociabilis | reverse complement strand
AAAAAAAAAAAAAAAAAAAAAAAAAAAAAGAAACAAACAAACAAAAAAAACAAATGGATTAGCCAGCTTGTGACTGAGGTTTTAATTTCCTGTATATCACTTTGGATCTGTTTCATATATTCTATTTCTTTCCTACATTGCTTATTCAGGGGTTCCATCATTTTTATATTCTGTGTATTCTTTAGAAGCACTTTATTTCTTTGATTATAGTTGTCACTGCTTTTTTTTATTTCAGAAATTACTTCTGATCTGATCTCTTCTATACCTTTCTTTATTTGCAATGCTATTATTTCAGAGATTTCAGGTGTGTGATTTCCAATATCCTCTATGTTGGAGTCTTCTGCATTTGTACTGGGTGGACTCGGGGCCTGAGACTGATTTTTGTTCATTCTCTTTGTCATTTTGTATACCACTGACTTTTGATTTTTGGTATAGAGCTTAGATAGTTATTACCTTATCACCAGGTCCAGATCTGCAAAGTTCCTCAGGTAGGTGTGGCTTGGGTCTGGTTGCTGTGCTCCTCTTCTTCATGCTGCAGCCTTGCAGGTGAACCCTTTGTGTCACACTGGCAAGATGTTCTGCTCCTGATCAGCTGGGTGGGTCTTGCCCCTAGCCTTCAGGGAGTTCTGCTGAGGGGTTCCACACTGGGCCTGCACTCTGGGTTGCTTCACGGTTCTGAGTCCCCAGGTCATCTCACTCACATGCAGGGTCTGCGCTCTGGGTCGATTCAGGGTCTGGAGGACCCAGGAGGCTCACTCACTGGCCGGGCCTACACTCTCTCTTGCTACATTTTATGCTTACTAAATGTTACATGAGGGACTCGTTTGTGGCTGTGAGACTTTTGTTTGCCAAAAGAATTAGGTATTTTCATTTATAATTATAACTTTCAAAATAATTATCTTAGCAAGTCTGTCTCATAGTTTTTGTAATTATAGCTCTTAGATCCATTTTATTTTTGCAATAATGCTGATAACCTGTCTCCTCCCCTTTTTTTTTTTCATCTCAGGAAGCTACACTCCCAGTGATCGACTGTTAGAGTTAATTGCAAATAGTGTTGATAGAAATGTTAGAGGGCACAGTGGGAGCGCAATGGCAAGAAATTAATAGTAGAAAGCTGGGCAACTTAGTGAAACCCTGTCTCAAAATAAAAAAGGCTCAATGTTTGGCTCAGTTCTAACATCCTAGGTTCAGTTACCTGTACTACAAATTTTCTAGGGGTACTATAAGATAGCGTTTCTGCTTTATTAATCAGTTTTTAAAATATTATATCTGAAGATAATTTAGATGAGGTGGTAGCTAATGAAAAGTTGATTTTTGTATTTGGTTTGTTTTGAAAAGTTTTAAATAAAAATCTTTTGTTTTTATTTTTTGAGAGAAAGAATTTGCTTTCACTGTCACTGTGGTAATGGCAATTATTATGTGGCACCATGTTAAATAAAAGACTTAATTCTCCCTTAAACAGTGATGTACGTGGAATAATGGAATGTTGGTCTACTAACTTTGTTATGTCCTTGTCTTTCTTCCAAATCTCTAAGAGTATATTTTATCTATGTCACTCCCTGATTTCCTCCTGAAACCAGAATATAATTTTTAACAAGTAAGTGAAAGTACAACATGTCCATTTTGCAGAGGTTCAAAATCAAGAGCTTGGAGATATCACAGAGGTAAAAGATGAAGTACAAAGATTTTTATGGTCATAAAAAGCAGGGAGTAAAGGTCCTCTATTTAAGAGGACATGGTCAGGAAATAGCTTTAATCAAATTTTGCAGTGTGGGATTGATATCCCAGGGCTGCCATGCCTTCCACTTATGTAGAGAATTTAGAAATCTAGATGTATAAGTTTGATTTCCTAATTTTTAAAATTTTGCAAGCTTCTACAAAATACTTTCAGATGTCTACTTAAAGGCCAGTTGTAATATCAACTACCTCTGAGCACCTGATTTTAGGTTCTTTCATTTGGAGATTTTTCTTTAAAATAGGACTTTCCACCTAGTTAAGATAAACATTTTTATGTAAAATTATTTCTATACACCTTTATTCGTTCCTCAGATTTTTAAAGCCATGTTTCATGTAATTAATGCCATGATTTCCTAACTCACCTCTTTGTGATCTTCACGAATCTATTCTAAACACATTAGCAGCAGAAAGATCTAATGAAGAAGTAAATCCCAGCTCTTTAGGGGTTTCAAGGAGTCTCTATTCACCTTAGAATAGAATCTATAATTACCTTCACGTGATGTGTAGACCACCTCATAATCTGGCCTTCAGTTACATGTCTTAATTTCACATCTCGTGAGCTACTCCTCTTCATGTTTTTTTTTTTATTTATTTTTATTTTATTAAAATACAAATGTCAATCAGACAGTTTCAAAACACCTTAACCATACAGAGTCCATGAATTAATACATTGCAAACTGTTTTCATAACGTTTTGGTATTGTACAAGGTGCATACATGATACTATATTTACAGGTTTTTTTTATAGCTGAATTATATCAAAAATTCAATAATTATTTACCTAGTGGATGACCATAGCACTAAAAGCCAACATAATATCCTGTCCAACCACCATTAGTGCAAATCTTGCCTATCATAGAATTATGTAGAAGCCCAGCATTATCTATCCCAACTGTACTGTCTATACACACACATCATGATTTTTTCTTTCTACAACCCTTCCTTTGTCTACACCTGTCAAAGGTGGGCACTCCATTGTCATTCAACTACCTTAGGTGCTTGAACTCGACACCACAATCCAACACAGTCCAGCATTCTGCAACCATAGTGAGTTATTCAAAGAAATTGTCGACCATATCCATTCACAGCTTAGCTTAATATTATGGGTCCTCTTCATGTTTCATGCTTTAACTCTATCAGATTCCTTGAACAATGACATGATTTCCTGTCCATGAACCCTTAGAAGTGTGGTCGTGCAGGGCAAGCTTTTTTTTTCTACCATTCGGCATCCTGTTGATGTATGGAAGGGTACTCAATCATGAGGCTTGCGTCTGCTCTCATTTCATTGAGCACATAGCTATCATCCTTACCCTTTCAGAGACGAGAAACCTAGCCAACTCCATGTTGGCATGGTGCTGGGGTTTGAACCTAGCATGGTGAGAACGTTAGGTGTGCACTCTACCATTAAACTGTATCTCTACTCCCCATGGACTACTTTTTAAGAAAACTGAAATAGCTGCCTGAACACCTTATGTCTTTTGTATCTTTTTTTTTTTTTTTTTTTTTTTAAAGGCAAAGGTTCTTTTCTTTGAACTATTCATAATAGAAACATTTCATTATACGGATACTACTAAAATCCTTGAGTCAGGACAGTATTCCTTTGGTTTTGGTTTTTGTTTTTAAAATTTTATTTGCATTCATTTTATGCTTAATGTGTTCCCGTGCTGTTAGATTTTGTTTCTTTAGTTTCTTCTGTGCAACTTCCTCCTCTAGTTTGGGAACAATTTATTCCTTTTCAGAAAGGATCATCTCAATATGGCAGGGGGAGCTCATGGATGGGTTAATTTGGCCATGAGCCCTATAAATACAGTGGCACATTTTGGGTGCTTTGTTCACTTGGATATGTTCAATAACCAGAGAATCCATATCTAAATCCTTAGGCTCAGCATTATTGTCTGCATTTTTAAGCATGTTCATCAAAAATTCAGCACTCTTTTTGGGCCACCGACCCTGCATCCAGCCCCACTGTTTGGCCTGGGCATACCTACCAACTCCACCATTGTAACGCCAGAATGGCACACATTGCTTCTTTAATGTGACATCCTTCAGATACTTGGTGGCCTTTCAGATATGCATGCCCTTGATGGCCTGAGCAGTTTCATAGGTGTTCTTAAAGTGAATGTGAAGATTTGAGCCTCTTGATTTGCATGATTTTGTGAGGTTTTCTGGGTCAAGAGAGTAGTGAAACATTTTCACAGGTCACCTCAGGCCACTCACAGGGACAGCAGGACAGTATTCTTTTGTATTTGTCTTTCTATATCTGTGTCTGTCAGCTACTGCCTATAATATATACATATAAAAGAATAAAAATATTAATGAGATTTATTAAAATCAATGATCATAATTTGAGCCAGTATTTGGCAAGTATACTAAATATAAATAATTTATATTCTTAAATATGGGCTAACATTTTCAAAGAAAATTATTTTCTCTTAGGCCTTTAAAACACAGAATAACTTACTAATGTAAACGTTAAGATCAAAGTTAGCCCTCAATCAAGTTGTTGAAGTCAATGAATGAAGAGTTTTTTTCAAAAATATTACCTGTCTTTTCCTTATCCTCTCTTACAATTTTCGTTATCTTCTTTAAAAAATGATTTGCACAGCATTATGTATGTCCTACACAATGTATTTATCTTCTGTATTCTCTGCTTTGCTCAAAGAAAAGATTGAATTAACTGGTATAGTACACCGAATATTCTATGTCTAGTGCCCAGCTAATGGGATTCAGGGATGCAGTCTTTTGAAGGTGAATTGTGTCATGTGGTTAGAGATTTTAGAAATGGGATTGATGCCCTTACACAGCAATCTCAGAGGGATTTCTACCTGTTCTACTGTGGAAGAGTGCAGCAAGAGGGCAACTCCTGTGTACTAGACACTTGGGACCCACCAGAAACCAAGTGTGCTGAAGAAGCACCCTTGTGCTTGCCAAACCCAGAATTGTGAGAAATGAAGCTGTGTTGCGCATGAGCCATTGGGCTTTCGGTCTCTACTGTAGTCACACAGACAGATTAAGACAACTCTTTGACAGTGATAGCACACTGATCATTAACTTGGAGACAACTTGTTAATTTAATAAACACATTATTTTGTTAAAATGATATCTAGTAGTACCACTTGAATCAATATAGAGTCTCCACAAAGAAAAACACATCATTTTTATATATAAATTCTGATTATATTTAATAACTCAAATTTTTATATTCATAATCTTTGCCACTATTTCAATGTAAGTTTGGATTAATTTACACAAGTAACAACTCTCACAAAGAAGAGAGCTGCATTAGTCAAAACATGAAATATTTGGAAAGTTTTCTCCATATTACTTACACAAATTATGTTTGTTTTCCTTTAAGAGATATTTGTAATAGATTGATATAAATTTGCAAACAGAATCTACACATTTCAGATTAGTGGAGTATATGAAGAGGAACTCCTTAGTACTAGTAAATGAATAAAAAACAGGTGTAATATAGGTATATCTCATGAGATTTTGATGCGTATTAGAGATAATTCCTTCAAATTTGACCTACCTGAATCTGATCTGTAAGGATTATAGAGATCTCTTTTCCTTTTTTATGATTTTGCCACTTTTAAAATGCTGAATAATAATATTATTATTTTGGTGGAACCAAGGATTGATCTCAGGCCCTTGCACTTGCCAGGGAGGTGCTTATTCCACTGAGCCATCTCCCCAGCCCCTGCTGGATAATTATTAACTTGTTTTTATGAATAACACCATAACTAGATCTTATATTAGCAAATGTATCATTACCATATGGTTGTATGACATTTTACTTTTTGCTTGCTTTTAAACTTGGTTTATAGATGATTTAGAGCAAGCAAGGTGCATACTACAAAACAGGTGTTTTTTTTTTAATGCTTCCTTCTGGTTTTTTTGGTCTTTGTTTTATTCTTTTTATTCCTGACAACGATCTACCTTATAGTTTTGCAAAAAGTTAATATCGTAATTTAAAAATCTCATTAAAGTACAATTTAGTTATATTAAAATATGAGTTCCTCACTTAATAAGTACAGTAATATATCAGATGGTATCCAATAATTTAGTTCTTTTTGATCTTTGGTATATCAAGACATAAAAGTAATAAAGTAATAATATTTATATAAAGTAATAATATGATTTCTTTGAATAACTCACTATGGTTGCAGAATGCTGGACTGTGTTGGATTGTGGTGTCGAGTTCAAACACCTAAGTTACTTGAATGTCAATGGAGTGCCCACCTTTGACAGGTGTAGACAAAGGAAGGGTTGTAGAAAGAAAAAATCATGATGTGTGTGTATAGACAGTACAGTTGGGATATATAACACTGTGCTTCTACATAATTCTATGATAGGCAAGATCTGCACTAATGGTGGTTGGACAGGATATTATGTCGGCTTTTAGTGCTATGGTCATCCACTAGGTAAATAATTATTGAATTTTTGATATAATTCAGGTATAAAAAATAAGATAAGTAAGCAGCTATACTCTTAATTCACTGATAAGAGATATCTGCTAAAATAATATCTGTAAATATAATATCATGTATGCACCTTGTACAATACCAAAACGTTATGAAAACAGTTTGCACTGCACTAATTCATCGAATCTGTATGGTTAAGGTGTCTTGAAACTGTCTGATTGACATTTGTATTTTAATAAAATAAAAATAAATGAAAAAAAAAGTAATAATATGGCACCTTAGAGAAAGTGGATAAAGACTGTTTAAACTGAAATGAGCAAATGAGGAGGAGGTAGGGACATTTAGTCTGTCTTAAGTGTGCTTGCTCCTTTCTGAAGTAGTTTTAAAGGTTTTCTTTTGTGTCTACCTTTGGTTGTACTGTTGTGACTGCTGCGATGCCCTGGATTCATTTAGAATATTCACCTTTCAGGGTCATTTTGACTTTGGGAAGGCCCTAGGGGTGGCAAGGTGCCATAGTATGAAAATAAGGTGCTGAAAGCTTTTTTCACGATCCTGCCTTTCTGTTGGTTGGCACTTCTCAGCTCCAGTCACCATATTTTTGGCCATTCTGCATAAAGATACTCAAGAAAGAGGATCCAGACTGCTTCCTTGTGTCAGGAATGATGGGATCAGTGTGCTACAACATAGGGGCAAGTATTTTGGGGGACTAATAGCAATGTGTCTTTTATTGTAATCCTTTTAAAAACATAAACATATACCTTTTGATCATACTTTCTACTGTAGACAAAGACAAGAGGAAAGCTCTGTCAATTGAAGTACGGCCTTAATAGTTGTATTCGTATAATGGCTTCAGATGAACGTGAGAAATTTGGTTGGTCATAGAGAGCTAGTCTAGTCACAGCTGATTGTTCATTTTCAAATGAGGTGTCAGGCACACAATGGACAATCAGTAAACTTTGAAAAGCTCAAAACCATATGGACAAATTATTTACATGGTTGGATACATTTTTAGTGTTTTATTGAGATGACTGACATTTTTCAACTCATTAACAGTGAATATTTGTCATTTCTATAATTAAAAACAAAATGCTGAATAATAATAGCTACCATTTGAGGAATACCTGTATGTCCCAGGCTCTTATGAACTCCTTTATGGTTCATAATAATCCTAGAGTACAGCATTTTAACTTCAGAAAGGGAATCTGAGTTTTATTAGTGTTAAATAGTAAAAGGAAGCAAAAAAACAAAAACAAAAACAAAAAACCAAAAGCAGCAACAACAACAACAAAAAAACTAGATATTAGTTAGTGGAGCTAGGATTAAATATAGGATGATCTGACACCAAGCCTAAAATGAATGTATTTGCTATCTATATAAGCAGTATTAACTTGTAACATTTGTTAAATGATTTTTGGATGTTCAGTGTATTATTTTTGGGACCTTGTCCTCCCTCACCACCTATTTTGTTGTAGCTTGTACTTCTCAGGAGTCACATCCAGCCCTTGCCTGTCATTCTCTTTGCCGTTGGTGACATTTGCCTGATGTAGCAAGAGCTTGCCTTTCTCGCCAGTAGATAGCACCTGCAGGCAAACACTGAATCTGAATCTTAACCTTGGTCTTAGCTCCAGAATAAGCTGTCCAGTTCTAGTTCTGCTGCTCACTAGCTGTATGATACTGGATGTGTTGGATAATCTCTCTAACCAATATTCCTTTTCTTTGTATAATAATTAAAATAATGTTCATATTAAATATGGTGAAATAAATGTATGACAGTTGAAATATTGTCAGGCAGATGATATTGGTTATATATTTTTATTTGTTATTATTTGTGATAATGGTTTGTGATGCTGATTTTTCCTTGGAAAAGAATATGAAAAGTTGTAGTAAGTTAATTTAATTTTTTTTATTTTTGGTGGAACCAGGAATTGACTCAAACCCTTGTGCTTGCTGGGGAAGCACTTATCTCCCCGGCCCCAGTACGTTAATTTTTAAAGTAACTGGATAATGCTTATCAATTGCATTTTATAACACTGAATTTCTTATGGTGTATTACTGAATAACTTAAGGTGTATTGCAATTGCTAACATTCTCTTTGGTAAATGTTAAGTGTTTTGTGATCTATTGCATAATGAAAAGAAAATAGACATTGTCAGGATGCATAAATTGTTGTCATGATGGCTTTTTTAGTTATGTTTTAATTTCTTATGTATGAAATATTTCTAGGAAAATGTTAAGAAAACTCGAGCATGAATAATAGATAATGACCTTTAATGTTTTATCTATTTACTTATTTTTCTTTAAATGATTTATTTAACTGAAATACACTTACATTTGTTTCTGAACTGACTTCCATTTATTTTCATACATCTTTTCCCCATGATGATTTATAGGATCTTTAAGCCAATGTAAATATTTTATAAATATTTGAATATTTGGGTATACACCTGCACAATAGCTGAGCAATATCTGTCAGCAAGAAAAATACTGAAGAATAAAGATTAGACACAATTACTAGGTAGAGTGAGCATCTGCTGCACATATTTCTGAGGGAAGAAGGCACCACATACCTATTCAACTAAGAAAACTACCCTTACAACACAGGATGATTTAATTTTTACTTGGGACCTAGAACATTTAAGCTGCCAATTAGGTACTGAATGGCAGAGCAACACCCCCCATTTATGCCATGAATTCATAGGGAATAGGTTCGTCCCAACAACTCAGTTCCTTTCCAAGGTTCTCACAAAGTGAGCTTCTCTGGGAGGGGTGGGCTGGCACTTCAGCTAAACCCCAGTACTTTTCTCTTTGGCTTCCTTCTTTTGCTGATCATTTTCCCTGACACATTTCAGGAAGCTATCGTGACATTTTGAGTTTTTAATATGCTCAATATGCACATTAATCCTCTTGGCAAATATCTTGTCCTTAACTTGCTTGTTTACAACAATGTCAACAGCATGCTGGGTGACATAGACTTTTCCTGTTTTGCCATGGTAACATTTGTGAGGCATTCCTTTTTGCACATACCCATTCCCTTGGTGTGTACAATATCACCCTTTTTGTAGGTTCACATGTATGTGGCCACAGGAACAACGCCATGTTTTCTAAAAGGCCTGGAGAATATATATACTGGTTCCCCTCTTCTTGCCCTTTATGTTAGTCATTTTGTCAAATTACTGGAAGATGGTGATTCTGGCTGAAAGGCTAATATTTTTAATTAATTAAAATTTTTATTAGCCATATTTGATCTGTGCATGATTTTATAAAAGGTATCATGATTGCCAAAGAAACTTAATAAGGAAAAAACTTTGTATAGTTAATAATTTATATAGAATACATTAAATCAGGTGAAGCATTTACCTGGATAATGTAAAACAGGAGATGATAAAAAAAAGTCTTCACATTTGGTACAAGTTATTTTGAAATATACTTGTGTTTGACATTCTCAAATTTCAAGATCTATTTATAAAACTTCTATAATTTTAATGTTATTTCATATTGAAAATAGTATGTATCACTTCTTAAACTGATGAGCTAAATCAGGAGTTGGAAAATTATGGCCTCAGAGCCAAATCTAGTATGCCTGCTTTATTTGTAGATAAAGTTTTATTGGAAAACAGCCATGTTCATTTATTTACATATTGTTTCTTGCTATTTTACATGCCAGGAATAGCTGAATATTTATAATAAAAACCTATAGTTATAGAATCCCCCATGTTTGCTATGTGAAGCTTTATAGAAACACTTTCCATTCTCCAAGTAGCCAAATCAAAATTCACATGTGAAGGATTACACAACTCAGTGTTTTAATTCACTTTGTATGATTCCTTCTCCACACACAACTCAATGTTTTAATTCACTTTGTATGATTCCTTCTCCACTGAAGATTTTACCATTTCCACAGTACTGGTTAAAAATTGTTTACAGTTTCATGTGTATGAATCTTTGCTATTTCACTTAGATTGAAAGTTCCCAAAGTGTATGTGGCACTCAAAACCTATCCTTCTTATATAAAATGTGGACAATTATAAATATAAAATATAGAAAATATAGTTTAAGTATTAAAATAATTTAATGATATCGTGTATGATATTTTGTGAAACTGTGAACAGATTTGTTCATTTGTTGAAGCATAACTCACTGATTTTCATAACTTGAGAGTACAAAATTATGTCTTGAATAGCATTAAAACTAAGCTATCAAGAACATCATCTGTTCCTTTTCCTAAAGAAAGCAAGGAGACAGATCTTTTGCAAATGGAAAAGGGCCCAAGAGCTGGAATTAGGGGAAGTGGGGAGGACAAGGGTTGTAAGAAGAATTAAGCTATGTCATGTACTAACTATCTGCAGTGAAGATAACCACTACTTATTGCAAATTCATACCAATCAAAAAATGAAAGAGAAAACTTTATTGATGTTTGAATATATCTGGCCCTATTTATTTGAATCCCACATGGTGTATTCCTATCCTCAGTGTTCTCTATAACTTTTTACATGTTTGCTTTAAAATTTGCCATATTTTTAATCATACTTCTCGTTGGTCTATCCATAGGTTTTGGATTGTTTTCCTTATCTCTTAATTTGTAATCCAGAATTGAGATCAGCACTCAGAAAGAGCTCTCATCAGAACTATAGTTTTTTATTTTCAGTCTTGTGAGAGGCACTACATATCATCATTCTAATCAGCAAATAAAATCTGTGTGAAGGCTAACTCCCTAATGTCCATTTTTTCTTTTTAAAAGTAAATTCTCAGTTGTGTCCCAAATTTTCTGATCAAGGAAATTATGGAGTCACAGAGTAAAGTGATCGACTATGTAGAGTGTGCCTAAGGAGAGTCACATGGAAAGAAAACTTTCTCTCAGGCTTTCACAGAGAGCAAACTGGTCAAGCAATGGCCTTGACTCATCCACATGGCTGACGCTGACAAAGGATCTACAAAGTGTGGTACAGGGTTTCAGGATAAACGCTGAGGGTTCTTGATTGACCTTGTCAGATACAAAAGTTACATTTCTTGTTATATAGGTCTTGCTTTATCTCAGTCTTAACCATCCAGCAAAAAAGTATACAAATGAGGTATATAAAATAAAGCCATCATAATATACTGAGCTGTCAAAGGCTCAAGTCAACAACTTCTGACATGGCCAGTCTTATGAAAAACCCACTACTAATATGGAATACTGGACTATATTGGATCATTTTGCTGAATTCACACACCTATAATGTTTAAATGACAATGGAATACCATTCTCTGACAAAACGAAACAAAAAAAGGGACACAAATGAATGACCATTTTCTATCAGTATATTCAAAATAGTTAAGATAGATATACAGCTACTTTTTCTTAATTCAATGAATAGGAAGATTTGTTCTAATAGTGTTTGTTGACAGGATATCATGTCTGCATCTTGTACAATGAACAATCACTAAGACAACAATATGCAATATATTAATTATTGAAACTGTCCTACTAATCGATTTTGAAAAGAAATAATAAATTAAAATTAATAAGTAAATTTAAATAAATGCTGGGGCTAACACTTTACTAGGGGCAAAATTCATTGAGGATTAGTACTTTTTAAGAATTAGAAAACTTCTTGCATTGTATTTGCTAGTAAGTATAATTTTCCTATTCTGAAGAGATCATGTTGATTATTTAAAAATCAGAAATGAAAGAAGATACACACAGTAGGATGATTTATTTGCTTTTTGGTACGCTTGATTTGGTTTTGCAACTTTTGAAACATGAATTTCATGAGAGATACAATTAAAATTTATACTTCCTGTAGAGTGCCTTGTTAATCATTGTTGCTGTTCTGAGCTTCTGAACACTGTTATATGCAATGCTCCATTCCTTAATATTTACAGTTAAAATACAATGTTTCTTAATATAGCCCATATATTTCTATAAGTGAAAGGGGATTTTAAGATCTTGCTTCCAGAAATTTATTTCAAAATAAATTCCTGTAAAAAATCCAAAACTTTAAAAATCAGTGTGATTTTATACTTCTGAAATAGAACACCTGACTTTAATAATTGTACTTTGAGGGATGGGGAGATAGCTCAGTAGAATAAGTGCTTGCCTGGTGAGTGCAGAGTTTTAGTTCAATTTCCGGTACTGAAAAAAAAATTGTACTTTGATACTCTAAAAATTGGGAGAAGTCATTATCAGGGTGGTTTTTCAAAAGTTAAAAACAGAGAAATTAATAGATATTATATTTATATCTTAGTTACATGCACTGCATATTTATTAGGTCTTTCCTTTCTAAAAGTTCAGTTCTGCTTGGGGAAAATGTATGTAGCTATGGTTTCAGGTTCCTTTAATCCTTTAGGCCAGAGGAGTAAAGTCATATAGGAGCATTTATAAGGCTTCGTATCATGTAGACCTACTTCTGTGTCATAAAACTTCCCAACTTTTGTGGAGAGAGAATGTTGCCAGCGCTTTCAGTGAAGTTCAGAAGAACATATTTAAATATTTCCACTTTTGTACAGTTGTTGTTAGTCTTACTAATTTTAATACCAGAGACTATGAGAGAGTGAATTTGAAAATTGGGTTGTTGTCCTGAGGGCTTCTGTATACTTACACATGATCCAGAAATACAGAGATGACCCCAAGCCAGATCTCGCCCAGGAGACTTTCTGCTCTTCCAACTCGTAATCATTATTAAGAACTCAGTTGTAAGTTGTTTAAGTAGAAAAGGAAAGGAAGTGTAGAATTTACCTAACTTTAGGGAAAGACACAAATAAATTGATAACTCTCCTGAAATTAATCAATGGGTGTACTTAATGATATTCCAACCAACAGCGTACAAAGATTCCCTTTATCTTCATCCTCACCAGCACTTAATTAATTTTTTAATTAATATTTTGTATTTTAGGGAAGGGTTAATTTTTAATGATACATTACATCCAAAATTATGCATATTAATAGTGTCATGTTCTGGTTTGATTCATATGTACATTGCATAATGTTTAAGTTAGGCTAATGATATTTAACCCCTTCAATATTTCCTTCTCTTCCAATTCTTTTTTCTATTTTATTAATTAATTGATTTATTTATTTTATACACCAAGGAGTGCTCACCTATATCCTCAGACCATTATTGAATGAGTGGTGAAAGCTTGACTCTTTGTTTTCTTCCAGACTTAGAAATAAAGTTTTTAGCTTTTACATGTTTAGTGTACTTTTAGCTTTGGGCTGATTAAAACTGATCATTATCATGTTCAGTTAAATTCCTTCTGTGTTTAGATTTATTTAACAGTTTTACTAAGAAGAAATACTATTAGATCCTGGTTGCTGTGTCTTTCACATGGTACTGGCGATGAAATTCAGGTCCCTGTATACATTAGGAAAATGTGCTACTAGTGAGCGAGGAAGATCAAATTTTTCAAATGCCTTTTCTGTCTGTATTGAAATGATTTTTTTCCCATAATTTTATTGAAGAACAAATAGCAATGAGACAGTTTCAAATCAATTCGTAGAACAGATTCAATAATTAATACACTGCATATTGTTTTCTTAGTGGTTACCTGTTGTACGAGGTACAGACATGACATTCTATTTACAAACACTATTAGAGCAGATCTATTCATTGAATTAAGAGAATGTAGCTGTATAACTATTTTTAAAGCTGAATTATAGTACAGTTTCAATAATTAAAACTTTTTATATTGCTATCTTACTAGTGGTTATCAATAGTACAAGAAGCAGACAGGATATCCTGTCCAAACACTATTAGTGCAAATCTTTCTTCTCATAGAATTATGTGAAAGTAGCTGCATATTTATTCTTACTGTTCTGTATGTACAAACACAGAATGGTCCTTACTTTGTATCCACTTTTGTTTTGTTTAGTCCAGTCAGAGATGGGTATTCTATTGTCATTCAGTTGTTATAGGTGCTTGAATTCAACAAAACACTCCAACACAGTCTAGCAGTCCACAGTAGTAGTGAGTTAGCCAAAGAAGTTGTTGACTAGGGTCATTTACAACTCAGTATATTATTTTGGCTTTATTTTATATACCTCATTTTTATACTTTTTTGCTAGATGGTTAAGACCGAGATAAAGCAAGACCTCTATAACAATAAATGTAATTTTTGTATCTGATGAGGTCAGTTATTGAGATGATTTTTATGGCATTTGTCCTTCATTTTCTGGATACATGAGTCAGTAACTCAAGTTTATTGAGACAACTTTTTATTCCTGGGATGAATCCCACTTGAGTATGGTATATAATGTTTTAATATGCTTTGTAGTTGATTTTGATAATATTTCCTGAACAGTTTTAAGTGTCTTCTTAAAAGATACTGTTTTTTAGTTTTATTTTTCTTTTCTTTTTTATTCCTTTACCTAGTTTCTGTAATTCATGCTTTGTAGAATGTTTTTGAAAGAAATCCTTTTTTTTGTTGTTTGTTTGCTTTTTGGAATACAATAATTTAAGCAGTACTAGGAATAGTATTAGTAATTCAGAAGTGAATCCATTGGCTCCTGGGCTCTTCTGTGATGAGGGCTTTTTATTATTGATTCAGTTATACTACTTTTTATTCAGCTGTTTAAGAAATTCATGATTAATTTTTGGTAAGGTATATGTGTCTAGGAATTCATGCATTATTTCTAGTTTATCATATATGTTGGCATATAATAATTTCCAGTGATTGTGTTTTTATTGACACATATATCTTTGTTTTCATCTCTAATTTTGTTTCTTTTAGTCTAGCTATATTTATGCCTATATTGTTTCTCTTTACCAAGAAACTCAATTATGTATAATTGTAAAAAAACTCCTCAAAATATATTTATTTCTACTGTCATCTTTATTGTACTTTTCCTCCTACTGTTGGATTAGTTTTTTTCTTTTTTCCTGTTTCCTTCAGATGCAGTGATAGTTTGAAATCTTTTTTTATTTCTTGTGTTCTAGTACCGGGTCTATAGGGTCTCACTATGTAGATCGGGCTCATAGTGATCCTCCGGTGTTCATCCTCCCAAGAGTTGGGATTACAGGTGTGCACCACCTTACCCAGTCTCAGTGACCATCTCACACGCCACTGGGTATGTGCCCATGCGGCATGCAGGGATCAGACTTGGCCCCTGCTCTGCCTAAGGAGGTGCTTTAATCCACTGAGCTGTGTGGTTGGCCCTCTTCTTTTGTTTTTTGTTGATGGATTTCTACGAACTTCTCTTTAGTAGTGCTTTTACTGTTTCAGAAGGTTTTAGTTTGTTGTCTCTATTATTTTTTGCTTCAAGAAATTTTATCTCTTTATTTCTTTAAGCCTTTGGTGGTTTTACAAATTAGGTTGCTGTTCCAGTGTTCTTCATGTCATTGATTTCTAGTTTTATTGAACTATGCTAAAAAAAAAGTACTCCATATGATTGCATCTTTTAAAATTTTGTTGACATTTCTTTTGGGACCTAAAACAGTGATGACAAAACTTTTAGAAACCAGGTGCCTACACTGCTACCCCAAACTCACATATTTATCACAAGTGCCAGCACTGTAGTTAAACCTGAACAGTGAGGTTTTTGTTTAGAAAAAACAGAAATGAAAAAGCCCCTAGTCTCCGAAGGTCGGCTGTGGGGCGACCTCACTCATGTGCTTTGAGGCTGGCTGTGTGCGCCCACCGTGGTACATGTACCCTATATTCGTACTGGCCTATTGTATAATCTACTATGGAAAATTTCTACATGATAAGAAGATTGTGCGTTTGATGGAAACTTCTACAGATGTCTCGTAGGTTTATTTGGTCCATGGTGTAATTTCACCATGTTTGTTGATTTTCTGCCTAGATTATAATTTCTGCCTAATTTTGTCATCACTGTTTAAGGCCCCAAAACAATGTCAACAAAATTTTGAAAGATGAAATCATATGGAGTATTTTTTTCTGAGCACAGTTCAAAAATAGTAGAAATCAGTGATAAGAAGAACACTGGAACAGGCCCATTGATGAAAGTGATGTGTCAATATTTCTAATTGTTACTACAGTCTTTCTATTCCTAAGGTGTAGTACTAGTTGCTTAGGTATATTAATATTTTTATACATTTTGATGTTTGATTATATATATAGGTATTTATATATATGTACATATAATTGTTTCTGTCTTAGTAAATTTATTCTTTCATTATTAAACAGTGAAAATCCTTGTCTCTTATTGCTTTTGATTTGAATTTTATTGATCTCTTATAAGTATGGTACTTTTTTTGGATTGTCTTTTTATGGAATATTGTCTTGTAAACTTTTCATTCTCTGTGTGTTCTTAGAAGTGAAATAATTTTTTTGTAAATAGCTTATAGTTGGATCTTGTTTATGATATGTATTCATCACTCAGCCTTTTGATTGGAGAATTTATTGCATTCACAAAGTACTTATTGGTGGACAAAATGTTCTTACAGCCATTTTGTAACTTCTTTTCTGTCTTGTAATTTCTTTATTTCTCCCTCTTTTAGAGTCTTCCTTTGAGTTTGGTATTGTTAGTTTATTTCTTATTGATTGTTTTTGGTTTACCATATATATCTCTATATCTATCTATCTATCTATCTATCTATCTATCTATCTATCTATCTTCTTGAAATCTTCTTTTTTTATTTTTTGTATTCTTGTACCAGGTCTACAGGGTCTCACTATGTAGATCAGACTCATAGTGATCCTCTGGTGTTCATCCTCCAATATATATATATATATTGGTTTCCATGAGACATACTTACTCTTACCCCCCAAAACCAGAAAAGAGCAGAAAAGTCCTTTGATTGTAACAAGGTTGAAATAGTAGCAGCTTCACATGTTGCTAGTGATAAGAGAAAATATACTAAAAACATTTACCTCTTGTGCTTCTCCAACATTTAATTTTTAAATTTCTCATTTTATACATTTTGATAATTTCTCTCTTATCATATTAGCTGCTATTTTGCTTTTAATTTTCTTACTAAAGCTTTCTGCTTACACTACTACAACATTCTGAATTTATTGACACAATTGTTCTTAACAACAAATTTATATCTTCCTGTATTTTCTTTACATTCATTAACATCTGTTAATTTTGGGGAGCCTCTATTAGCATTTCATGTAAATCAGATTTATTCATGATATGTTCTCTGGGTTTGTTTTTCTGGTATTATTTCAGTTTTCCTTATTTTTAAAGGATAGCTTCACTGAGTACAGTTTCTTGGATGACAATTATTGTCTTTATATTTATTTATTTATTTTTTTCAGTACTGTGACAATTTCATTTGTCTCTTCTATCCTGTAGGATTTTTGCTGAGAAGTCTGTTGTCACCCCTGTGTGTTTTTTCTTTGTTCTCATAGCCTAGAGATTCACTTTTTAATAGCTTGGTTATTAGATGTGTGGAGTATGGTGTTTGGAATCAAAGCATTTTTCATATTGTTTGGAATCAAAACATTTTTCAGATTATACTATATAAACTTATTGGTCTTTATGTGCTATGAGCCAGAAATGTACTAAGTGCTTTTCTTTTGCTTAAATTCAGTATTCATATTTTTCTGTAAATATGCTAGCTATTTTACACATAAGGAAATTTTAACTAGAAGGTTTCTTCTCCCAAGTCTCACAGTTAAGTTTCCTGGAATTGGTATTGTGAAACCATAATACCACAAGTTACATTGCTAATATATTTCTTTGTAGTTTGCCAGTTCAGCAAGTATGCATTGGTTTTTGATATCTGATGGATGAGGCTGGTTATTATGATTTACCTTCTTCTCAGATGGGATTTTTCACCTGTTTCTTTATAACTGTGATAAACACATAACATCTGATCAAAGAAAAATCATACTTGTTCATGAAGTGGAATCTTTACTTGTTTTAACTGAAGATTGATCAAATTTAAAAAGTATAGACATTTTACCTTGCCAATAATTTTCTTAGAAAATAAGTATACAAACTAAATTTTAGAAATGTAGCTTAAATTATACCCCCAGATATATCCAAGCAAATACTGTGTTCCTGGAAAATTTGAGTTGTTTAGTCGTATTTCATATTATTATTCTTAAAAAGAGTAGGGATAATTGGTTTGTATAGGTGGCATGCATTTAGATACTTGTTTTACACTGTTTCTAATTGAGAGATATGGGAAAAATAAACCAGACAATCTCTATTAAGGGCTGGCTAGTGGAGTTTTTCATGAAGATAACATTCTTAAATTACAGAGTTATGATACTGAAAATGAAGGGCAAGCTCCTTGTTGGGTGAATGTGTTAGAATAGCCCTAATGCAAAATCTCATTAAAGCAGCTGTCAGAATTCCTCTATTTTCTCTCACCTCCCCTCTTCTGGAAGAAGCAACTGTCATGTTGAGTGAGTGTACTGCCAAAGAGGCATTTACAAATAAATGAAAAATGTCACAATTGATTTTAGTTCTTCTAGAATACTACGTGTCAGCTTTGTCACAAACTGTCTTTGTTATTCTGTTTTAGATCACCCAGTGGACATTGGAAATAGCTTTTTATGGTACAGGCCTTTTTTCACATGACCCCAGGTAAGCCCTCTATTGGTGACCTTTTATAAATATTTGTGAAGGCATTTGCACAGTTAACTAAAATGAATAGCTTTTTCCTCTTTCACTCTGTAGCTACCATTTTTTAACCAAAAAATTCAGGTGTAAATTGTTTCCTTATATATTTGGTCATTTAGGAGAATTACTGCATGTATTACAAAGCATTTGAAAAACTATACATAATAGTTCACATTAATTTCCCGAGTATAACTGTTATACTTCTTCAGAGAGGGAGATCAAATTCAGGCAGGCGCTTATGCCACTGAGCTATCTCCCCAGCCCCAGCAGTACTATTATCAGACTAATATTACTGAGGGCTGATTTTTAGCCATATACTGTACTAAGTAATTATATAAATTACTTTATGTAAATACATCTCAGTGATGTTTAGATCCTAAATTAGTATGGATTTTGAGAAAGACAACTAATTAGATATTGCTAGCAGTACTATTTTTATTATGGATATTAAATTAAAGGAAAGTAAATCATCATGTAATTATACTTAAGTAGATTTTAATCAGTATAATTAGTTATAGATTGTGCTACCATTTAAGATTAGTTAGCATGCTATTGTTGACTGCAACGATCATGAAATTGACCAATTAACAATATTTTGTTTCTCTTGCAAACTTGTATTTAAGCATTTCACACGTTCATTCAGCAAATTTTATAGAGCAGTATTATGTGCCAAATACCTTATATTGAGGACAGGATGGTGAAAAATATATATGTTTCTTTTGTGTATACAGCATATTAGGAATCAACAATGAAGCAAGTGCAGCCTAGCACAGTATTACTAGTATTGCTAGTTCACACTAGCAGTGTGTACTGTGTGGGCTATATTATGGGAATAAGGTGGATACATAAGTCACTTAGAGATCACTACTAGGAGGAGATGTGAGAGGGGGAGGTTGAAGAATATTAAATTTTGGCTAAAAGTAGTTTATGATGTGTGAAATACAGTGGTATGATAAGGAACTGTATATAAATATGTAAAGAAGGAGAAGGTCATGTCCTCATGAATCATATCTTAGGAAATGAGATACGGCTGTGATCAGTGATAATTAAACTGAGAAGACTTTGAGAAAAGCTGGTAAAACTCTCACACTGTTAGTATAATGTGTATGGTAACTGGGTAGAGTAGGCATTTTTCTTCTTCCACACTGACAGAAGTAGAATGCATTTCCTAGAGTGTAAGCTCTCTGTGAGGAAGGAGATTGTTTAGTTCACTTTGATGTCCAGGATCAGTTACAGTAGTTTGTACTACAGAAGGCTACTGACATCTCACAGAACCATAAATTTCAATGTAAAAATCTAGAAAACAGGGGCACCTATAGCAGCTCCTCAAAGTTTGACTCTTTGTAATCACTACTCTTCCTTCTGTGGAAAACAAGAGTAACAGTGCTGGGGAGTGGTGCTGCCTACTGTTCCAGAGGACAGAATTACCCTGATCATGGAAGAACTTAAGAAAATTTACTTTAGGAACTTTTCCAACCCACATTCAGGATCGATACTTGATCTATAGCAGCTCATGTTATCTAATCTCTTAATAGCCCTAGATTTGTGGTCTTTTTAGTTGATCGGGATGAAATAATTTACAAATGAGATGAAATTTGAACAATAAAGCTATTATAAACATTTAAAAAAATCCCACAAAAATGTTTTTAGCAAAAGCATGCCCTTCTGTCTTTGAAAGTATCAATTTCTTTCTTTTTTTTTTTTTTTTCTTTTTTTTTTTGGTCTTTTTGAGACAGGGTCTCACTATGCAGTTCAGGCTGTCCTTAAGCTCACTTTGTAGCTCAGGCTGGTCTTGAACTCACAACAATCCTCCTACCTCAGCCTCCCGAGTGCTGGGATTACAGGCCTGCGCCACCACGCCAGGCTCGAAAGTATCAATTTCTTTTTTTAAAAAATGTATTTAGTACAGGTCTACAGGTTCTACAGGGTCTCACTACATAAATGATACTCCTAGTGATCCTCCTGTTTACAGCCTCCTAAGTGCTGGGATTACAGATACATGCCACCATGCCCAGTCTCAATCTCTGTCTCAGCACGCCCTGGGGGCAGGGCCAGGATGGCACAGCAGGGATAAAAATATGAATTTCTAATAACTAAACTTTTTCCTTTAATGTAAAAAGGAGCCAGAACTAATCATTTGAAATGTGTAACATGTCATCAGATATTACACCTTTCATAACAAATAAAAATTTTTAATAAATAAGACAAAATTGATAAATCAGGAATATCACCAATTCCATATATATATATATATATATATATATATATATAATTAATTAATTTATTTTTAACAGAACCGGGGGTTGAACTCAGACCCTTGTGCTTGCCAGGCAAGCACTTATTCTACTGAACTATCTCCTCAGCCCCTTCCTTATACATTTTATGTAGGCAGTCAAACCAAAGGTTCACAAAATAAAGTGTATTCTAGACAGATAAAGAAGAAGAAAAATAAGAAGAAGAAATGTACACTATAAACAAGAAGATGCGTCCAGCGGGCGGAGAGTGTCTATAAACATCTGCAAGTTGGGCATCTGGTTGAGTGCAGACTCCTGGCTGAGCCAGGTGGTGGTAACAGCAGGGGCACAGGCTCCCTTGTTTCAGGGTCATTTCCTGTGCTATTCTGTCTGCTAGTCTCCTTCTTTTGCTTCTACCTCCTGATTCTGACGGCACCTGTTCCGTAGCATTTCCTTGGCAGGAAGCCTTCATGTAAATTTGAACAAGCTCTGTGCCAAATTTTCTCTTTAAGTTACTAAAGATAATTGTTTAAAAATTTTGCAGAGCAAGTAAGACAAAAACAAAACTGTTCTATTAAAGCTACAAAGTCAAGTATATTACTAGGAATATACTCTTATGAATTATGTGCAACATTAAAGCTGACTTGTTGATAAGGAAAACTTTAATTGTTTTAATTGTCTCTTCATAGTGGTGTAAATCTCTTCCAGCTATTCCATGTGTGCTAACATGTCCAGTTTGGCTTCTGTAATATAGCCGTGCAGATTTCCAGGAATTGAAATAAAAGCAATTCTTCTGCCCTTAGGACAAAGCCTCCTACCAGTAAGACAATGTAGCTCTTAACAACCTGTTGCCTAGAGGCTGGGGACTTTCCCTGAGCACTACAAAAATATTTTTAATTTATCTAAAGTAGATTAAGCTGCTGCAGTGAATTATGTACCTTTTGCCATATGAAAACAGAGGGAGAAATTAAAAATAAAACATCCCTTCAAAACTGGAATGAGTTTCCGAGTAAGGCACATATTATTCTACTAGGATTAACATTTTGCACTGGATAGAACAAAGCAGTTCTCACACTTGTTTTTGCTATCATGATATTCTTCGAGTCTAAATACAGAGTGACTATTTATTCCTAAAATATTAAAAGTTAACCACCTGAATTTCAGAGAATCCTTTCTAGTGCCCCTTTCTCTCAGTACCAGTTATGCTATATTCCAAATTCCACTTACTTTTTTTTTTTTTTTTTTTGGTCTTTTTGAGGCAGGGTCTCACTATGCAGTTCAGGCTGGCCTTAAGCTCACTTTGTAGCCCAGGCTGGTCTTGAACTCACAACAATCCTCCTGCCTCAGCCTCCCAAGTGCTGGGATTACAGGCATGCGCCACCACGCCCAGCCTCCACTTACTTTTAATTCCATTTACTTGGGAATAAAGTAAGATATAAATCTCGAAACATTATTAATTCTGTTAGCAGATAATTTTTACGTTATCACATAGCTGTGATCTTTTAAACATATTTATGATTTGTGTTTTCTCATAAATGTTGAGATTGGAACAGGGCACAACATAATTGTAAATGTGGTTAGCAACATGTTCGTGTCAGAACGATGTAAAGTGATGTTCAGTAACAGGAAGGTTGAGAGTAGAGGGATCTGACAATTCTGTAGGCATGATGTGTTTATGTGGTATGTTTGAACTGTGTCAATAATTATTCAGTGAACTCCAACATGTGGTGTGTGCATTAAAATGCACTGGACACCGGGTGGGGAGATAGATCAGTGCCTAAGACCTGCCTGGCAAGAGCAAGGGCCTGAGTTCGATCCTTGGTACCACATGCTGTGCCAGCCCCAGAACCAGGTGTGGTGGTGCATACCTGTGCTCCTAGCAATGGGGAGGCTGAGATAGGACGATCATTGTAAGTCTGAGCTGCATAGGGAGACGCTGGATCAAGTAAAGAAATGAATAATTTTTTAAATGCTTTGAATTCCATGAAACATGCTTTGAAAAATGCTTAGCAAAAGGTATTAACTAACATCTACTAATGATTTTTTTCATTTGGACTATAGATTCGTTTGATGTATTTCCTACCACACACAACTGTTTATAATTTAAAATCTAAAATAGGCAGTGAAAAAGTAATGCAAAATTAGATATAGAAACATGCAGAAATAGATGGTCACTGTAAGTCCTTAGAGAAGGATGAAATATCTGTGCTCTGTAATTTAAAAGAGGTCATTTTAGAGTGATAGTTTGAGCTGGACTATGCCAAGGAGAATTTAGATAGAAGGGAGTGGAAAATAGAAGTCTATCTGGGAAGACCAAATAGCACAGACCATGGAAATTACTTAATAGGTCGTGTGGCTCCGTAGTCACAAGGGGACATTGGTGACTGGGACTGGGATTTTGCCCTGGGAAGTTACTGGGTGTGAGGAGAGTTAGGTGTGAGGAGAGCCAGCCAGTGTCTGTTAGATCTGGACAGTGCCCTATTGCCAGGGCTTGGGCTGGGCGTTCAGTTATGATGATGAGGTTCTCTGATAGATCAGCCCCAGCTGGGCTTAGAGGCGTGCCTGCTGCGTGGCCTGACGGGGCGGGACGTCAGGCGTGGATGAGGTGGGCTGAATTAGGATGGAGATAGGAGGCGTGAATAAAGTACAGGCTAAGTAATTAAGCTATATTTTGCTGGTACTTATTTCTTATTTACAAATATAGTACAACAATTAACTCATTCCAGAGACAGTAATTAGTAATCAGGTTGAATTACTTTGATTACCTCTTTTACATTTAATTAAAAACATTTTAAGAAAGCAGCTTCCTGAGATGTTTTATAGATGACACAGTTTCTCTTCTGCTTTCTTTCCATTTTATCTTAAAAGAAGAAAACAAGGGCCGGCGGTATAGCTCAGTGGACTAAGTGCTTGCTTAGGTAAACTCAGGGGTCAGGGTTCGATCCCTAGCACCACATACCATTCTGGCCCCACCCCCAGGCGTGCTGAATGGGCAATGGAGTCGAGGTGTGGTGGCGCACGCCTGTAATGCCAGCACTAGGAGGCAGAAATAAGGAGGATCACTACGAGTCTGAGCTACTGTAGTGAGACCCTACAAAACACAAACAAAGAAAAAAAGCATAAAATTTAGGGTAGGGGAGATAGCTCAGTAGAATATGTGCTTGCCTGGTAAGCATAGGGTTCTGAGTTCAATCTTCAGTACCACAAAACAAACAAAGAAAACCTTCATAATTTTAGGGTAAACTTTATTAAGTTTTTTAATTAGTCTGTGTGGAAGCATCTTATAAACATAGTTTTAAAATCATACAGGTTTTAAATGGAAAAAAATATTGAAAAATCAATCCTTTAATCTCTTTTCTCTTTCCACACCAGATTCAGCCCTGATCTTGAGTAACCATTTTCAATTGCTCTTTTCCACTGATAGCTCTGTACTAAAGTAGTTATTTCACAGTTTTCAATTGTTTGTATTGTCTCCTGATGACTTCTTACTGAGTCTGCTCTTGTAAAAGCTCCCACTGAGAGACCTCAAATATATTCTCCCTTCTTCTTCCTCTTCTTCTTCCTCTTCTTCTTCTCCTCCTCCTCCTGCTCCTCCTCCTCCTTCTTCTTTCTTCTACTTCTTGTATTTTAGGGAAGGCTCTAAAGGGTGTTCAGGGTCTTACTACTAGATTGGACTCCTAGTGATTCTCCTGTTTAAAGCCAGCATGGCAGTCCTCTGTGCCTGTTTGCGGGAACTTTAATCTGTTGAGCTATTTGGCCCACTCCTCCCTTCATTTTAATTACAAAGTTTAGGGACCTTGGAGATGGCTCAGTAGAATAAGCACTTCCCTGGCAAGTGCAAGGGCCAATCCCTGGTTCTGCCAAACAAACAAACAAACAAACAAACAAAAAAATCTTCTTTAAAGTTTATTTGTTGGATACAGAGTCTCACTATGCAGTTCAGATTCCTAGTGATCCTCCTGCCTCAGCCTTCCTAGCATTGCGATTACATGCATGCACTACCACGCCTGGTTTGGGGGTGGCACTGTGTGCCTGGGGCTCTGCACCAGCATCTCATGAGGTTCTAGGGATTAAACCAGGTCTTTGCATTTGCCAAGCAGAGCTTAGACTGCTGAGCTATTTCCCAAGCCTAGTTTTTGTTCAGTAGTATATGTTTTCAACACGTATTGTTCACTATCCTTGTGGAGAGTTGGTGCATGTGTAGAACACGTCTACTTCAGTTTTCATTCCTTTCCCTCTTTTCTCCAGTGTTTATCTAGTGTTCACACCATATAAGTGCCCCTTTTCATCTGAAAAAGATCTGTTCTATACTTGTCATTTTCTCTGGCAGTGAGGGAAAGAAAAAAGACTGTAAAGGTATGACCCAAGAGAGAATGAGATTCCCACAATTCTGCATGAGACTTCACTTAATCCTTTGTTTTAGCTTTGTATTTAGCATTCCCAAGTTGGAGAGAAAGTTGGTCAACTTTTATAAGCCAGGAATTGCCTTTCTTTCTGGTAGGTGGGACACAGGAGGGGAATAAACTTCCTTTCTCTGATTGTATGGGCAAAAGGGGACCTTATTCACATGCTCAAGTAGTCTATTTTTAACTACCCCATTCTCTCTTGAGTTCTGTAACATCTGCTATTTCAAGTGCTGAAGCTCTTACAGGTCCTCTAGTGACAGCTGACTTATTTCTCATTGAGGACTTCTGCAAACTTACAGTGAACCTTGTGCTCTGTTGATTTAGCTACCATCATTCTGCCCCTTTCCTGTTGTGGAGCACATTGTGAAATCTCTTGGTTTTTGTCTCTTTCCTATTCTGTTTGCACTGATCTTCCTTACTAGAATCTTTAAAAAAAAAAGAATCTCAATTTTAGTCAAATTTGGTAATAAAGAAGACAGGAAGATATTAATGACCATTTTTTTCTCTTTGTTTTCAAAGATTAGTACGAGATTTATATCAGTAATCTGAGATGAGCTGTAGTTGGTTCATTAATTTTATGAGATTCAAAAATGAGCTTTCCCTATAGGGATTGTTTTTGGTCTCTTTCATTCAATTAAAAGTCTTAAACACCTGCCTAGGCAGATGTAGGAACTGGGTTCAATCCCCAGTGTGCTGTGCTGGCCCGTCCATGGGGTCTGCTGTGATTCTGAATGAGATTGGGCATGGTGGCATGCACCTGCAATCCCAGTGCTTGGGAGGCTGAAAACAGGAGGATCACTATGAGTCTGATCTGTGTAGTGAGACCCTGTAAACTCTGTACTAATTACATTTTTTTAAAGAAAGTCATATAATCACAAAACAATAGTAATTATACTAGAGGTTAACCAAATCTGGGTTATTCATTTTATTTATTTATTTATTTGTTTATTTATTTATGGCAGTACTAAGGATTGAACTCAGGACCTTGCACTTGCCAGGCAAAGGCTTATTCTACTGAGCTATCTCCCTGGGCCCTTGGTTACTTATTATCACCATGATTCACATTGACACTATCACTGTCAATATATATGTAAATTTATGTATTTTATCTAAATTTTGAAAGGGAGCTATTATTGCCATTTTAGAAATGAAACATCAAAATGGGAATGCTTTTCTGGAGCCATATACTCACTGGATGTAATACACTATCTTTCCCTCACATCTTCTTAACTCCTGCAGTAATTCATACATTACTTCTGAAAGCTCAGTATCTGAGTTTGAAGAAATAAACTGAAGTCATGATTCACTACTATAAAAGCACACAGATTCATGAATTTGCATAAGTTCATCAGCTCATGCAAAATATGAAACTCATGGATAGGCCACATAATGGTAGCTTAAATATCATTTTCAAAGAAGAAGAGAAGCGGCAAATGTGGGTAATTCTGAGCATGAATAAAAATGGTCTAAGGGAGGTGGGTGTGTGCAAAATACAGTTAGTGCCCAACTAAGGAGTAAATGACATACAGGGCAAAATTGGTAAATCTGTCAGTTCCTTAAGTGCGATGAAGTAAATCTTGACATATATGAAAGCATTCAACATAGTAAGTGTGAGGTTCTTTCATATCTATGAAAGTTTGTGTCCCTGGTGCAATAAAATAAAAAGAGTAAGGTCTAAAATGTACAATTGATAATATGAAATAGGAAGAAATTGATTCAGCTTTAGTAATCTATATGTACTTAAGAGTCACTCCATTTCTTCTCTTTTTTCCATTTTCTGGGATTAAGATTTTTACAGTGGGTACTGATCATCTTCAGAATTCCCACAGGGTCTGTAATGATTTCTCCCTGTTCGTTCCTCAGTGCATTAATTTTGTCTTTCCCCTTTTTTGATAAAGTTGGCTGAACATTTGTCAATTTTATTTTTTCTTTCCAAGTACCAACTATTCTTTTCATTAATTCTTTATATTTTCTTTTGAAATCTTAATTGTTTTAATTTGTGCTCTTAACTTTGGCCTTGGGCTTGACTTGCTCTTCTTTTTCTAGAAGACTGAAATACAAAATGTTAGGTAGTTTATTTTTGTTCATATTTTTTCTTGATAGGAGTATGCACCACCATAAAATTCCCTCTCCAGATTGCTTTCATTATTTGATCCCATTTTCTACAATAAATATCGATCAATAAAATTTTTAGGAAAGCAGTCACTTTTACGTGATTTAATGACCAATCCGTGATTTTAAACACCTTGATTCCATTTGTTTGTTCTCTAAAACATTTTAGAAAATAAGAATTAATGAATACATGCTTTCAAAATGAATGAAACAGGTAGGATTTGGATATTAATTTACATTTATATGAATGCAATCTATTCTCACTTATTGTGTTATAGAAATTACATAAACCATATTTCCAGTTCTGTGGACACAAATATATGTATATAAAATTTTTATTTATTTATTTATCTATTGAACTCAGGACCATGTGCTTGCAAGGCAAGTGCTTATTCTTCTGAGCTATCTACCTAGCCCAGAAAAACTTTAAGTAATTATTTAAAATATCTTTAAATGCAAAAAGCATGTAATTTGGTCAAATTAAATATTTAATTTTTGCAATGGAGCAATAGATACTATATTTATGACTAACAGATTCAGGTATGTATTTTCCCCTTCATAATCACTGTGCAAACATTTTTTTAAGCATCTGGTGCCAAAATATTACTCTATTAAACATGGAATTATAAAACATACTGCCTAATATGTTATGTAACTATAATGAAATTTTAGAAAAATGCTATCATTAAATAGCTGTGTGACAATAATGCTTAAGATATGCAGGGATTATCTTCATACAACTTCATTTATGAGATATGGTAAACTACAGAATACAGTTTTGAAATTTTGATTGCCTTCAGTAGATTAAAAAACCTTACATTTGCTCTAATTGAGTTCATAATTATTATGTGTGCTTATGTATAATTTAGGAATGATGCTATTATGTTTAATATTTTAGGTTTTATTTTAGACAACTTTAGCATTTTCACCCATTGAAATGATGAAGGTCAAATGAATGGCTTCATTTTCATCAGATACAACTTTCTTTTCTCAGCTGAAGCTGTTGATTCACCTTAAAATTATTATATATTGTTTGGTTCTCACTGAATGTAAGGCTTCCTTTGACTATTGTCCCATTTTTTTTAGATTTTTTGCATTTTCAAAATACAACAAAACAATAAATCCAAAGATTATAAAGGAAAAGTTCTCTTCTTACAACATAGTTAAGTGAAAGAATTAAATACAAAAATCCATTTTCTGTTTTGTGAAATACCTTTTCTTTGTTTATTAAATAAGATCCATTCCCCTTCTTTCTTCTTCCTTTCCTCCTTTTAGTCCTTCTCCTCCTTCTAGATATTAGGAAATATGGATAATAAATGAAATTTAGTTTTTATGAAGACAATTGAAAATAAGATAATTCATTAAACTGTTGAGCTGTGTAATCTAGCACAACAGCATAGATTCAACTAAATATAATGATTAGATATAGTGTTTAAAATATACTTACAATATGTCCATTATATTTCAAAAAAACCCCCAAATTTTAAAGTTGTGTTTAACTTTCTTGGATACATAGTAATTTCTTTATTTTATCTTCTTAAAATAAGCAAAATCCCAAAAGAAATTTTATAGCATTTTAAGTAATTGTAAAATGCAATAAAATGAAAGTGCCATCTTTTGTATTTTACCTATTAATTCTGAACTACTCTTAAAAGGCATGATTTGAATAAAGGCACTCGTATGTGTGTGTGTGTGTATGTGTGCGTATGAGTATATATATATATATATGCATATGTGTATATATAATTTTTAACATATGTATTTTTACATTTTAACAAAAATATTTTAATTAATTTTTGTCAGCCTTTGATTTTAAATGGAAATAAGTTCAGTCAGTTTTTTCTTTTTGTGAAAAAAATTTAGTGCTGTTACATTTGTACTGATGTATGACATCTAAGCACCTCTTCTAAACTATCTTCAAGGTTTAACTATGGTTAGTAAATACTTAATGTATTACTAGAGATTTAAGACTTTCTGTGTATTCCACACATTAGGCTTCATCCAATACTTATATTGGGAAAATTATACCCATGCAGACACAAGCATTTTATTAAAATAGGTACATGAAAGGGCTGCATGCAGTTGTGATATGGTCAGAATCATGTGTAGGTTTTCAGAAAAGAGAGTTTCATGTCAATAGAAGTCCTGCTTTAGAGTGTGGCCAGAGCTAAGGAAGGGTGTGCTGTCACACTGAAATCATGTGTTCACCACCCTCTTCTTTGTTGAGCAGGCTGCAACATCTTAAACAGTTTTTAATCTGGTATGATTGTTAGTTGAAGTTTAATGCATTTTATGAAATCCATTGTATATGAGATTAATATGTATAACATACCTGTATTGTACATTTACAGCATCAGGAAATGGACACCAGTAGCCTTTCCTTCTCTGATCTTTAGGACTAATACTACTGTGCTTGAATTCTATTTTGAAAACCTGGTGTCATGAAAACACTCAGTTTTAGCATCCATTTTCCTTTGTTTATTTAAAAAAATTATGTACGCTTATTTCCTAAAGTGTTCACCTTCAGTATTATTAACCTATGTAAAATGAGAATATTTATCTATTGAAGTTGTTTTGAAAGTTCATAGTATATTCTACTACATTCTAATACTATGTAAATAGTAAATAGTCTTTATAATTAGTGATGGCTATCATAATTTCTGATTTTTTACAAAAATAATCCACATAAAGTGAATAATACTTTTTCTTACCTTGTAGTATATGTCATATTTAATCTTTCCCAAAGTTCTGGAAGTCATTTAAGTTTTCTTGGGAACATGGGGATGGCTCAGTGAAATAAGCACTTCCCTGGCAAATTGTAAGGGCCCGAGTTCAGTCCCCAGCTCTGCAAAACAAACAAACAAACAAACAAACAAACAAACAAACAATGTTTTCTTAACATCCTCCATATACAATGAAAAGGGTAACAGCATTCACAATGATTAACTTATATGACTAGTCAGCATTGAAGTATAGCTGTGAATCTTTCTGCTTTTAGAATCTTTGATACAGCCATTTTTTCTAATTAACAATCAGGAATTTTGCTTTCTGGATGAAAACTATATTTCTTTAGGCAAAATGTTATAGTTAGATAAAAAATTCCTAGTATAATTATTTGTGTCATCTCTGTAAAGCTGTTAGCACTAAGTCAGTCCTTATCATGGTATAATGATTTATGTTTTCCTGAGTGTTTTTATGTTCCTTTAATTTCATTGGTGAAATAAGGGTAAAGATAAGTAGTTTCATGTAAGATAGATTTGAGATTCAGAGAGCTTGTCTTTGCTGAAGGGATGTAGTTAGTACATGTCAGACTTTTAGTCTCCAAGTCTAATATTTTTTCTCACTACAGGTTCTATAATAAGGCTTTATAAGAGTGACCTAAATTCTCTCTCAATCAGTGTCTATGAGTACATTTGAAAAGTAAATGTTAGGAATGTAAAGTGAAGAAGACAAATTTGATGGTGGGGAAATACAGTTACATGACCATGCCAAAAAGTGCAATATGCCAACTATTATAGTGGATAGAAATGTAAACATACAGAGATATAGAAAAAAACAAAACAAAGCAAAAAAATCTGGACTGCAGATTTCTATCCTTGAACCTCCTAAAAGGCATTAAGATTTATGTGAACAGAACTGGAAGTTACTGCAAGTTTCTTATAGCTTAAAGATATGAAAAACTGGGATCTGTTCTTAAAGGTATTACAGACTATAATGATTAACTCGACCATATTCTGAACTTTATTATAACAATAGTTAAACAAGACAATACAGCTGCATATATTGAAGCTTAATGGACAAGTGTATATATGCATTCATTAAATTCAGAAAGTGGAAAACAGTTCTGTGTCTTAATTCACTCTACTTAAGTTTAGATGGGAAATAGATTTAATGAGTTTTAATAATGTTCTTTGACATATAATGTATTTATCTTCATTTAGTACACTTAGCTTCATACTACTTTAAGTAGCACATTAAGAAGATACATTATTCCCTTACTTTCATTTGTTCCTGTAAAAATTAAGTGTGTCTGGTTGAAAGTTAGAGTCATTTTCAATTTCTTGCACATAATTTAGGAAATGAGTATCCTGGTCT
>PVKA01026598.1:0-31478 GCA_004027165.1 Ctenomys sociabilis | reverse complement strand
GTCAAGCATTGGCCGTGACTCATCCACATGGATGACACAGACAAAGGAACTACAGAATAATGTACAGGACTACAAGATAAACCCTGAGAGGACTTCACTGACCACATAGGAAATATAAAGTTCTTGTGTTGGTATATAAGTCTTGATCTACCTAGGTCTTAACCATCCAGCAGAAAAGTATAAAAATGAAGTATACATCATGAGGCCATAATATTAAGCTGAGCTGTAAATGGCTATGGTCGACAATTTCTTTGAATAACTCAATATGGTTGTAGAATGCTGGACTGTGTTGGATTGTGGTGTCGAGTTCAAGCACCTAAGTTAGTTGAATGTCAATGGAGTGCCCACCTTTGACAGGTGTAGACAAAGGAAGGGTTGTAGAAAGAAAAAATCATCATGTGTGTGTATAGACAGTACAGTTGGGATAGATAACGCTGTGCTTCTACATAATTCTATGATAGGCAAGATCTGCACTAATGGTGGTTGGACAGGATATTATGTCAGCTTTTAGTGCTATGGTCATCCACTAGGTAAATAATTATTGAATCTTTGATATAATTCAGCTATAAAAAAACCTGTAAATATAATATCATGTATGCACCTTGTACAATACCAAAACGTTATGAAAACAGTTTGCAATGTATTAATTCATCGAATGTGTATAGTTAAGATGTCTTGAAACTGTCTGATTGACATTTGTATTTTAATAAAATAAAAAATTTAAAAAATAAATAAATAAATAATAAAATAAATAAAAAACAAAACTAAACAAACAAATGAAAACATGTCAGCTGGACTGGTTCCTTCCCAGGGCTGTGGGGAGAATCTGCTCCAGGCTTCCGCCCTCACATTTGATGGGCTGCTGCCAATCCCTGCCTCTCCGTGGCTCGTAGACAGATCCCCATCTCCGATTTCATCTTCATGTGCCTGTTCCCCATATATTTCACAGTGTCTAAATTTCCTCCCCCCCCCCCCACCTCTTGCCAGTACTGGGAATTGAACACAGGACCTTCATATTGAGCTATATCTCTCTTTCTTAAATTTTATTTGAGACATCTCACAGTTGTGAAATTGTCCAGGCTGGGCTCAAACTTATGACCCTCCTTGCCTCAGCCTTCAAAATTTTCTTTTTTATAAATTAACTGTAGCCGGGCATGGTGGTACACATCTATAATCCTAGCACTCAGAAGCCTAAGACATTGCAAGTTCAAGACCTTCCTGGGCTACAAAGTGAGCTCAAGGCCATCCTGAAATGCATAGTGAAACCCTGTCTCAAGAAGACAAAAAATAAAAATAAAAAATTGTGTGGAAGCTCAAGGCTGCCTAATAGCCCAAGTACAGCTTAATTTAATTATCTGCAAAGACTCTGTATCCAAATAAGGTCACATTTACTGAGGCAAAGAGTTAGGATTCCAATGTCTTTTGCAAGATTACAACACAAAGCGCAGCAATGGCAGGTGGATGTGTTCAGGAGGGGCGTGGGGTAAAAATCAATGGGATGTGCGCATGCGCGTGGGGGAAGCTGCAGGGAGGCGATGCCTAGAAGCTGGAGCTCTGGCTGGATGCTGGCATAAGTGGATGATTTGTAAACACACAGGGGCAGGCAGCTGCCCTGCTCTTGCCAGCTGCTCAATGACCACGTGATGGGTAGGGGCTGAGCAGCCTTTTTCATGGGGACACTGGCCAGGACTTCGTTGCCCTGGACAGTGAAACTGGAAGAAGTACCCCATTATAGGCTGAACAGTGGGGTGTATTTTGGTTGGTTGGTTGGCTGGTTAATTGGTTGGTTTTGAGACAGGGTCTCACTCTGTAGCTCAGTCGGCCTTCAGTGTTCAGATGCCTCCTGCCTCAGCCTCCAAAACCTGAGATTTCAGGTTTGTGCCACTACGCCCAGCTCATTTCAGAATTTTATAACTTGAGTATGTGTGTGTCTGTGGTCCTGGGATCGAAACCACAGTCTGCACTGAGCTACTTCCCACCCCATTTTTATTTTGAGACAGGATCTTATTAAGTCACCAGGTTGTCTCAGCTGGGCTCAAGTTTTCCATCTTCTAGTCTCAGCCTCCCAGAGCACTGAGATTATAGTCATGCGCCACCATACCTAACTACCATGACTTTTTAAAATCTTAAAATTAGACATGCTTGGAACCATGAACTTGTAGAATCACAGAAAAATAATAAACATCTGCAGAACCCTTCCAAGTCTGAGAGTGCACCAAGCAATTCACTCTCCCAGGCTTATTTACTCTCCCCTTGCATCTGAGTCCCACAGCCCCATTCCCCAGGTGAGAATCTGCTGGAGGCCAGGAATCTCTGGCTGGGTTTAGAATATGCCAGAAATGGATTTGACCCAAAACCTCCCTCACTCCAAACCCTAAAGACAGGAAGTCTTCCCCTCACTGACACTAAATTCTCCAGGCTGACCTCAACCTCTGGAGTGCAATTGCTCCTCCTACCAAGAAACTGGAACTAAGGAGGACTGGTCCCAGCCCAGTACTGATATAACTAATGAGGCTCATAAAGACAGCACTCCATTGAGCACCTGCCATGAGTCACCACTCAGTGGGCGTGGCATATATGGCTACTCTTCCACAGAGAAATAGAGAGGCTAAGACACTAGTCCAGAGTCACCTGAAGCAGGTGTTTGAGTCCAAGTAGGCAGCAGGTGTTTGAATCCAAGCCTGTTGTCTATCTTCAGAGTCCACGTGGAACAGCCCAAGGATCATCTCCCCTACCAACCCCCAACACCTAAAGGAATCATGGGCCAGAGAAAAAGGATTTGGTTCCTGGTTCCCACACAAGCTGGGTCACAGCCATGAGGAAGAAGGAGCGGTCAAGGGCTCAGGGTCCTTTATCTATAGACGTTCTTTTGTGCATAGCTTTCACACCCTTGTTGAGTAGGACACACTCTGGACAGGTGCCCTAAGCTCCTGAGGGATTCTTCTGAAACTAATACCTGCCCACTCTGTGCACCCTGGCAACCAGAACCAGCTGGGACAGCTCAGTCCCTCAAGATCTTCTCCATAGCTTTCTTTTTCTGAGACATGGTCTTGCTAAGTTTCCCCATCCTGTGCTCAAATTTGTGTTTCTTCTGCCTTAGCCTCCCCAAGGGCTGGAAATAGGGGGCTGGAAAGCCCAGCTTTCTTTGTGCCTTCTAAGGTGAAAGACTAGCCAGGTGTGGTGGTGCACACCTGTAATTCTAGCACTTGAAAGGCTGAGGCAGAAAGGTCACAGAGGGTTTGAGGCCAACCTGAACTACATTACAAAGGCCCTGTCTCAAAAAAAAAAACAGAAAAAATAAAGAGAAGAACTATGTCCAAATCCTCACCTTGCCTGTGTGATCCTCCTAAAACCTGTCCCTTCCCTGTACCTCAATTTCTCACCGATAAAACTAGAATGGGGTACCTGGAGTCATGCAGAGGGGAGCACATCTGTTGTAACTGCTCGACACTCAGATTCCAGAGGCACCACTTAGGAGCTGCATGAACTTAGGCAAATGTCTTAACCTAGGGTTGTCTGTTGGTGTTTGTTTCATGGTTGTGCCCTCTGCAACCTGTTCAGTACCAGTGAGTTAAAGGACACAGGTGGGGAGCAGGGCCTCCCCAGAAGGGCACCGCCTGGGAAGCTGGTAGCTGGGACAGGTGTGCCAAGAAGCCCAGTTCTTGGCACAGCAAGTTGCCCTGCAAGTTGCCCTGCAAGTTGGGGTGGAGCAGCCATGGGAAAAAGGCCAGAGGCCCAAAGTCTTCAGGCTGCTGGAGGCCCACGGGGTTGTTTGAGAGTCATTGAGGACGTGAGGGTGCTGCTCCTGGCAGACCACAGTAGATCAAAAAAAAAAGAAGAAAAAAATGATCCTCTCCCACTCTTCTAATAAACTGGATGCAGTCTGGAGAGGGGACATGGAGCACTAAGCACAGGGGACCCTGAGCCTCCAGAGGTGGGCAGGAGATGAAGGTGCTCTGATCCGATGTGTAATCTTGTGGCCCCGATCTTGAGCTCCATCCACTGTGCAAAACAGTGTGCAGGATGCCAGTGTCATGGGTAGCAAAGGGATCGGAAGTAGAATATGTGCAGAAGGAAGCTTATTGAAACACGGGCTATAAGAGACAGAGGGTAGTCAGGAGAGGAGAGAGCACAAAGGGGGTCCAGTTGCTGACCTGGGTCAGGAGCAGCAGCATGTTTGCAAAATTCAGCAGGAGTGAACAATAGGTTATTTTTGGTATAGGGTAGATAGCCCACGTGACATAATCTGTATAGGACGACAACAGGCCTGGAAATACCCTGAGAAAATAAACTGGTAAGCAGATCCCCAGGAATTAGTTTAGCCCAAGCACTGACTGCAGAGGGTGGTGACATTCTGACCAGGTCATACCTCAATATCCAGCCAAGCTGTTGACTCCATCCGCAGCCTGATTGGCAAAAGCAAAGCCCAGGAGACAGGAACACCACGAGTCACTGGTTAGAGGTGAACAAGAGCATATGTAGACCAGACAGGATCCATCCAGGGAAGTTTTGGAAAATTGACCCAGAGAGGTTCTCTGGGCTGTTAGCAAAGTTTGTGAGTGTGTTGCTGAGGGATTCACTTTTTTACTTAGGGCCCTGGGGAACCAAGGAGGACTTTAAGCAGGACAGGATCATGAGCACATGTGTGCTTTTTTTAAAAAATCACTCCAACTCTTTGCCGCATTTCCCACAAAAAAATAAAGACCATTCTCAGCAACCAGACTATCAACATTCCAGAAAATGTTGATATCAAGGGCCAGGAAGATAGCTCAGCAGCATAAATATCTGCCTGGCAAGTACAAGGACCTGGGTTTGATTCCCCAGTACTGCATGCCATGCCAACCCAGAACCAGGTGTGTTGGTACTCACCTGTAATCCCAGCACTGGGGAGGCTGAAACAGGAGTATCACTATGAGTCTGAGCTGCGTAGCAAGACCCTGTGCCAAATACATAAATAAAATATTGGCATTACTCTGAAGGGCCACACACTTTTTATGATGAGCCCCAGAGGAACCTTTGCAGAGGTTCAAGCACACCAACGTAGAAATCAGTCTCCTTGGGAACAGAAAGGACCTGGAGACCATCCGCACAATAGTTGTGTACACAAGATGATGAAGGGGGTCACGCTGGGCTTCTATTACAAGGTGAGGTCTGTGTGTGCTCACTTCCCCATCAATGTCTCTATTCAGGAGAAGGGGTCTCTTGTTGAAATCTGGTATTTCTCAGGTAAAAAAAATACATTTGCCAAGTCTGTATGAGGACAAGTGTTGCTTGCTCAGAATCTCAAGCCCAGAGAGATGAGCTAATCCTTGAAGGAACTGATATTGAGCTTGTTTAAATTCAGCTGCTCTGATTGAGTGAGCCACAACAATCCAACAAACAAGGATAGCAGAAAACCTTTGGATGGTATCTATGTTTCTGAAAAGGGAACAAACCCTTCGGCACCCAGGTAAGATCCAAGAGTTAATCCAGCCACAGAGACAAGCTTCTGGATTGTAAAGTCGATCTGTGATATTTTAATGATACAGTAAGAGATCTTTATTGAAAAAAACTTACATATCACTCCAGCTCAGGTGCTATCGTGCACACCTGCAATTCCAGCACTCTAGGAGGCTGAAGCAGAAGCATCAGAAATTCAAACCCAGGGCTGGGCATGTAGCATCGTGGCACAGCACCAGCCTGGCTAGTACAAGGTCCTAGTTCAACTCCAGCACACAAAAAAAAAAAAAAAAAGAAAGAAAGAAAGAAAGAAAGAAAGAAAGAAAGAAAGAAAGAAAGAAAGAAAGAAAGAAAGAAAGAAAGAAAGAAAGAAAGAAAGAAAGAAAGAAAGAAAGAAAGAAACAGAAATATCAAATCAAATCCCCGTCTTCTAGGAAGACTGCGCCCTCTAGTGGCAAAAGAGAAGCCCTGAGCTAAAAGCGCTTAGTCCCCGCCGGCCCTTAAAACTGCTTGGACTGAGAAAATACTTTCGGGAATTTTCGAACGACTTCTCTGTCATCTTTCCTCAATTTCACTATTACTTGCGCAGGACACTGAAGCGAATACAGCTCCACAGAAAGATGTCCAGAAAGGTAGGCATCAGAATCTACACCAGACGCTTTACAGTGTTGTTTCTGAAATCATCATGACAACTCAGAAGTTCTCTCCACTTTAGAAGTGATTTTTCTCCAGGTTACCTATTATCAATTTATTATCGGCAGCCCAAGCGGAGATATGTGCCCAACGTACAATATCATAAAAACATAAACCCAAAGAAACATTAAATATAGTTCAAAAGCTCAAGAGGAAAGAGGGCAGTCAGAAATCAGAACATTGGCGAGTTTTTCTGGGTTCCAAACAGTGGTACTGGTTAACTCTTTTGATGTCATAGACATTAGTTTATTATTCTGTTCCAGAAGGAAGAAGAATTTATCTGGTTTATCTGTGCTACTGTACTGAGTACTGATAAACTAAATTTTTAAGAATTGCCTTCAGTTGGGAATGGAAGCTTTATATTTTTTGAACTAATAACAGTCATTTATCATATTCAAATATAATGTACTTTACATAATTGTGCATACTCAACTTTTAAACAACTGGAAAACTGGGTTTGCTAACAGCAGCAGGAGCAAAGCCATATAATATGCTATATTAAAACATTACAACATTGCTGGCAATAAGGACTTTCGTGCTCCACTATAGTCTCATGGACCGCCCGCACACAGTGGGGAGTTATTGTGTGGTGCATGAATACACCTGGCTATGTCAAACAAGACAATGGCCAGGCGTCCTGAATTTGCAGCACGTTGTGCCTCAAAGGACTTGGTCACAGTTTTGTAGAAGGCTATGGGAAGACAGCATGGATTTTGAAGCAGCTACATTTTTTCTGTCCCACCCAAACCTCAATACGTATGGGTATCACTCATCTCGTTGAAGATATGGGAGGAGTTGGAGATGCTGTCTCCTGATCCTGTTGGACTGTAGACCCCTCCTTGAAATGAACTTTCCATCCACCCAGGGGAAACATTCGGCACATGAGCTTGAAGCTCTAGTTGAAGGCGAAGACAGACTGAGATGTTACTTCTGGGTCTCAAGTTGCTAATGCTCTGGCACAACAGCAAGGCTCAAAGGGTAGTATCGGAAAAGATGTCCCGTCTGCCGGTTACCTCATCCACACACACACACACAGGCTTTCTCGCTGCCTAGAAATTGGAAGCTTTGTGTTTGTAAGAAATATATTTGATAAAGTTGACTAAAGTGACACCAAAAAAAAAATAGAGATAAAAACATTGCAAACTTTTGCACACTCTACACACAGGGCCTATAAATCTCAGTGGTATTTTCAGTTTGTACTTACTTTTTTGTTGTTTTTTTTAGTGCTTGGAAAACAGTGCTCTAAACATTTGTTAATGTTCTGATTTCCTAGACGTGAATTAAATGGTGCTAAACTATAGTAAATGTCTCGACGAGGCAAAAGCAGAGCCAGTTTCAAAAACGAGGTATGAAAAGTAAAGCCATATTAATATGCTGAGTTGTGAAAGGTACAAGTCAACAACTATTGACATTGCCAGTCTTATGGAAAACCCACTAGTATTATAGACTACTATATTGGATTATTTTGCTGAATTCATGCACCTACAATATTTAAGTGGAAATGGAATACCCATCTCTGACAAAACTAAACAAAAAAAAGGGGATTCAAAGGAAGGTTCATTTTGTATTTGCATATACAAAAAAGTTAGGGTAGATATACAGCTACTTTCTCTTAATTCAATGAGAAGAAAGATTTGTGCTAATAGTGTTTGGACAGGATATCATGTCTGCATCTTATACTCTGAATAACACTAAGAAGATAACAATATTCAACATATTAATTATTGAAACTGTCCTATTAATACCTTTTGAAACTGTCTCATTGCTGTTTCTCAATAAAATTAATTTTAAAAAGAAAACAACAAATGCAACGTAACAACCATTGTTGAATTCTTATCATCTTACCTTTTGAAATTCTGTATTGTTCTTAATGTTTTGTTATAATTTTTATTCTCTTTAAAATAGAAAGAAAAAACAAATTAAGGTGTAGACAAATTTAGGGCTGGAAAAAAAAAAAAAAGCTGAATTCTCAACGGAGCTGGGAGAATAGTGCCACCTGCTGGCAACTTTCCTACACTGCTTCTGGACCAGAAGACTACACAGAGATACAAATTCTAACCGAAAGCCCGAAGGAGGTACGGCTCAGGGACAGAGTGCTTCCCTCTACAGCGCTAAGGGTCCGTCCCTCAGCGCACAAAAAGGGAGGGCGGGGACTACGATTATGGACTATCGGACTATATTGGGTTATTTTGCTGAATTCAAGGACCTACAATCTTTAGACTAGTTTCAAATATGAAAAGACTCTTTAAAAACTTCTCCAAACACAGCTTCTCCAACTGCAGTGGAACACCCATCTCTGACAAAACTCTGACAAAACAAAATGAAAAAAGGGAATACGTTGGGAGCCACGAAGCTAGGAAAACCAATCAAATATGTGTAGGTGGGGCTTGGCCCTAGTGCCTTAGCAAACAAGCTACCTCACTCCTGAGATGAACACCTTGTCTGGTTAAGGTTAGCTATCAGTTACTAGCAACTAAATTCATGCACCTACAATGTTTAACTATCCATCACCCAAAGGATGGTTTAAAAAAAAGACATGGCATATTTATACAATGGAGTATTTATTACTCAGCTATAAAGAAAGACAAACTGGAAGCCTGCATAGGTAAGTGGATGCAGCTAGAGGCTGTACTCATACGTGAAACAAAGCAGACCCACGTGTGTAAACATCATATTGTCTCCCTAATGAAAGAACCTGAAAGAAGAAATAAAACCCAATAGGTGTAATGAATATAGTAAAACAGAAAGAAACTGAACTTAAGGATTAAGCAATAAATATGAAAGAAATTTTTTTTAAATGAAGAAAAAAAGAAAGGGGGAGAAAGAGGCAAGTATGTATACAGGATGGCTGAGATGACTGTTCTAACAGTTTCCATCAGTTTTTTTTTTTAATAGCAGTTAATGTGTAGAACTTTCACCCTGATATCTGCAACCTAAGCAACTACATCAAGAACAGCAATGTATGGAACAAAAGCCAGGCTTGAACACCCTCTCTCGGTCTTCTACATGTGTGCCATCCCTAATATCCTTTCAATTATTATTATACTCTCATAAAATAAAATCTTTTAAAAAATAAAAAGACAAAGACAAGAAAAAATTAAGGTTTATTGAAAAGCAGGCCATACCATTCAATTATTTGTTCACTCTTGCATAACTATTAATCTAAGCAACAGATTTGATGATAAAAATACACAATAGAACAACCTTTGTTAATTAGCTATTCTTGCTTTGAAAATCTGTAACATACGGACTGTTGTATGTTATCCTGTTTTTGTCTTTGTTTCTGCCATTTGTTTTTGCTTGTGTTTTTCCTCTTCAAAATAAAATAAGATAATTTTTTTGAAAAAGGGGAGGTAAAAAAAAAAGCTTTTCCCCAGATGCAGTAGCTCACATCTGTACGTACACCAATAAGGAACTTGAGGCAGAAGGATCATAAATTCAAGCCAGCCTGTATCATTTCACAAAACACTGTCTCAAAATAATATAAAAAGGACTGGAGATGTGGCTCAGCATTCTCCAGGTTGAACCCCAAGTACTGCCAGAAAACAAGAGAGAGAGAGAAAAGAAAGAGTAGCACACACTTGTAGCAATTCCAGCATTCAGGAGGCTGAGGCAGGATGATAGTTTTAAGTTTAAGACCAGCCTGAGCCACAAAGTGAGCTTGACCTTCATGGTGAAATTCTGTTTCAAAAAACCAAGGAAAGAAAAAAAGGAAGGAAGGGAGAAAGGCACTTCTTATGGAGTGTCCGGGAGGCCTGGGACCGGTTCTTCTCAGCCCCACCCCATCATTTCCCAGAGGAGTCTTTCAGACAGCACTTTCTTCTTCTGGCACATTGTGTGCCAGCATGTACAAGTGTTGGCAGCCCCAGAAGCTCACAGCCCCCGTATCCAAGCTGTCCCTCAACTACACAGGCATGGAGCACCAACTGGCCTAACCTTAACTCCTTTCCAACTATAGAGGCCAAACTTGTACAGTGAGTGGCCCAATCCCAGGCATTCACCATGAACCACACTGTGGTCATAAACGATCTGACATGGCCCACATATGGGCAGACCCCGTTATCAGGCAGGATGGCTAGGCGTGGGCACACCAAACTTTCTTTATTTTTAATTCAGTACTGGATAATAGACCCAGGATGTTCACACTGAGCTACGTCTCCAGTCCCCCTTCTCTTTTCTCCTTTGAGCCAAGGTCTCATCAAATCACAAATCTGCCCAGGTAGAGCTCAAACTTGCAATCATCCTGCCTCAGCTTCTTAAAGTTCTGTGATTACAAACATGCACCACTATGCCCAGGATTATCTCTGCAGCATGATGGATGGTGGCCGTCCTCTGTACTCAAATGGCTGGGTCACCCTAACGAATTTCTTCTCTGTCTCTCTCTCTCTCTCTCTCTCTCTCTCTCTCTCTCTCTCTCTCTCTCTCTCCTCCCCCCTCCATCTCTCTATCTCCACCTCCACCTCCATCTCCACCTCCATCTCCATCTCTATCTCCATCTAACTCCAGGTCTAGCTTTCCAGAATCTTACTAAATTGTCTGAAGGAGCTAGCCTCGCACTTGCAATCCTCCTGCCTCAACCTCCTAGGTACTTAGTATTACAGGCACCCACCACCATATTTGGCCTTGAATTTGCTCCGTAAACAGCATTTGCTCATCTGCAAAGCATAAATAAAATAAGGTGTGGGCACAGAGCCAAGCGGCACACCAGAAGGCCCAGTAATAACCACCATGATGTCTAGTCAGTAACATTTTTTCTGTTAATTTTTTATTGCATAAATGTACAAACTTAACAAAAAAGTCAAAATAACATTACGGTGAGTGCTCAGACTCATCAACTGTTAATATTTTTCTGCATTGATTTTCTGTGTTTATCACAAGGAGCACACACAGAAGCTTCATGTTCTGGAGAGTATTTCATCTGTCAATCTAATCTCATGTTACTAATATGTAATAGGAGCTGGAGAGATAGCTCAGCAGTCTAAGCACCTGCCTGGGAAGAGCAAGGACCCAGGTTCGATCCCTGGTACTGCATACCGGGCTGATCCTGGAACCTCAGGCACACCATGCCGGCCACTAAAAGTGGACGCGTGGCCCACACCTGTAACCCCAGCACTGGGGAGGCGGAGACAAGAGGATCATTACAAGTCTGAGCTGTGTAGCAAGACCTGTACCAAATAAATGAATAAAAGATTTTTAAAATAATGTATAATATACTTCAAAATTGCTGAGAGAATAGATTTTAAATATTATCCCTCAAAACGTAGTAAGTACATGGGGCCAGGTATCACGGCACACACCTGTCATCCCAGGACTCTGATAGGCTGAGGCAGTAGGATCAAATGAGCCCAGCCTGGGCAACTTAGTGATTAGGCAAGAGCCTATCTCAACAAAATAAAAAAAGCTGGGCATATAACTCTGTGGCACAGCACCTGCCTTGCAAGCACAAGGTCCTGAGTTTGATACCTGGTACCAAAAATAAATAAAAATTTAAAAGGGGCCAGGGCATGATAGAGTTTTGTATTCTCAGGATAGACTATGCTGTACTTGTTCCATTTAAAATGAGGATTACATGCTACCTACTTCTCTGCGGTATCATGAAGATTTAACAAATTGTACAGGAAAGGGGCTTAACCCAAAGCGTGGGATATGCAAAGCCCTCAATAAACAAGAACTACCGCTGCTACCATCGTTACCAGCATCGCTATTTGCACACAGATTCCCACTCCGCCTCTTAGTGCTGGGGGCTGGGCCTGAGGCTGCTCGCAAGCCGAGCACCTGCCCTAGCACCGAGCTCCGCCCGAGCTCCGCCCCAGCTCCGCCCCAGCTCTGCCAGACAACACCGCATGCAGTAACCAGAGTCTCTTCTAGGCCTCGCCCGCCGGAGCCTCAGTCTCTTTAGCTGTAAAGCAGCTGTGTTAAGTGGACTTCTCTTGGCAGTTCTAAGACCTCGAAAGGGTCATTTTATTTTTTAACCTCTTCTTTTTTGTGTATTTGGGACAGGGTCTCACTCTGCAGCTTTCACAGCACTGGGATTACAGGTGTGCACCACCACACCCTGTCTCGGTGGCCAGCTCAGCGAGTCCAGGGGCCAGAGCAGCATGTGGTGCTGGGGATCAAACCCCGATCCCTGCTCTTTCCTAAGCAGGTGGTGTTTAGTCCACTGACTATCTCACCATCCTGGGGTCATTTTAATTTTTCCTCTCCCTCTACACCTTCCTCCTTCCACTGATGGCATTTCTGTTCTGTCCCATTCCAGCTGTCTCCTTGGCACCTCAAAGGGAGCAGGTGGCATTTGTGGGTTCACAGTGCCTCCTGCTGACCTAGGGGGTCTTGTCATCAAGGAGAACTCAAGAGAAGGGCAGAAGGCTGAGGCAGGAGGATTGTTGTGAGTTCGAGACCGGTTTGAGCTACAGAGTGAGCTTAAGGCCAGCCTGAACTGCACAGTGAGACTCTGTCTCAAAAAGACAAAAAAAGAAAAAAGAGAGAGAGAGAAGGGCAGAGTGGGAGAGTGCTGGGGCAATTTCAGACCTTCAACTGCCATTTCACTAAAGCTTTATACACACACACCCATGCATTCTCAGGACCTAGACCCACGGAGGAGCCTACACAGTGTGCACCAGTGAACAATGACCACACAGATGCAAGTCTCTTGCAGAGGTAAGGTTGAGAGGAGGTAAGGTTGGAATGTGTAACCTGAAGCCTTCCAAATGCTAGAGGTCAGATGTTCGGGAGTCTCTCTTTGTGGTGTATCCCAGCTACTCTGGAGGCTGAGGCAGGAGAACTGAAAGTTCAAGCCCTGCCTGGGCAAATTAGCAATTTAGCCAGACCCTATCTCAGAATAGAAAACAAAAACAAAAAGGAGCCAGATGGACAACTCAGTGTGAAGGTACTGGGTTTAATCCCCAATAATAAAATGAATGAATGAATAAACAAACAGGAAACTTGGGGCTGACGTGGGGGTGTAGCTTATTAGTAGAGCACTTGCCAAACAGGTGGGAAGTCCTGGATACAACTCTCAGCACTACCAAAAGCAAAAATAATAACAACAGTATATATTTTAGCACTCAAGTCCAGCCTGAACAGATTAGCCATTTAGCAAGAACTCACCTCAAAATAATAATAATAATAACAAAGAGAAGAGGAGGAAAAGGAAAAAGGAGCTAGAGACCTAGCTCAGTGTGAAGGCCTGGGTTGGACGACCATAACAGAAAAGTATATATGATGATTCAAGGGCTGGGGAGATGGCTCAGCGGAATAAGCCATTCCCTGGCAAGTGCAAGGGCCTGAGTTCAATCCCCGGTTCCGCCAAAAAAAAAGGAAAAAAAAAAAAGAAAGAAAGAAAAGTATGTGATGGTTCAAATACAGATAGCATGGATATGGTCCCAGCTGGGCATTGTGGTGCACACCTCCAACCACAGCAGTCCCGCAGGCTTAGGCAGGAACACTGAGCCCCGCCTGCCTAGAGGATTGACTTAGAAAGACTCTGACGTTTCAAACTCTTAAAAGGGGCTAGGGATGTAGCACAGTGTGAGGGCCCTAGATTTGGTCCCCAATGGTATCCAAAGAATTTAAAAACTAAGTAAATAAATAAGGTAATAAACATGATTTGGGAATAAAGTCCATACAAATATTCTAGGTGTCATAGCACAGGCCCACGGTCCCAGCTAAGGGAGAGACTGAGGCAGATTGCTTGAGCTCAGAACTAGGAGACTCGCCTAGGCAACATAGTAAGACCCAATATTGGGCTGGCCAAATAGCTCAGCGGATTAAAGCGTCTGCAAGCAGGCACATGGCCCAAAGTTTGATCCCCGGGCCTGTTGTGCCAGTCCCGCCCCCAGGGCACACTGAGAAAAGGTGATTGAGACTGGGCGTGGTGGTGCACACCTGTAATCCCAGCAGTTGGGAGCTGGACACAGGCAGATCACTACCAGTGAGTCCGATCTAGTGTGAGACTCTGTAGTTCCTGTAGATCCTGTACCAAATACATAAAAAAAAAAAAGAATGGTAAACTGGGCTGGTGGTGCATGCCTGTAATCTCAGCTCTTGGGAGGCTGTAAACAGATTGGACCAGAGTCCAATCTAGTACTGAGACTCTGAACACTCTGTAAACCCTTCCCTGAAATATAAAAAATAATTTTAAAAAAAGGAAGTCCTAGGGTCGGTGAGATGGCTCAGTGGAATAAGCGCTCCCCTGGCAAGCGAAAAAGCCTGAATTCAATCCCCAGTTCTGCCAAAAAAGAAGGGAGTCCTGATGTTCAGTTGGTACAGGAAAAAAAAAAGGGATTTGAATATTTTCATGATGCACACCTGTGATACACACACTTAGGAGGCTGAGGCAGGATTGCTTCGAGGCCAGCCTGAGCTATTGAGTGAGTTCAAGGCCAGTCTGAACTACATAAGGAGACCCTATCTCAAAAACTAAAGAAGGCTGGGGACATGGCTCGGTAGAATAAACACCTCTTGTCAAGCTCAAGGGCATGAGTTCAATCCCTGGTTCTGCAAAAAAAAAAAAAAAAATCTATGCTACAAACTAAAAAAGTTTTTAAAGGATAAAGTTTGGGGTTAGATATGGTTAGCCATATTTCAACATTATACAATGTATATGGGTACTAAAATATCACATGGTATCCCATTAACATGTATAATTTTGCTTTCTATGAAGACTTAAAGATTTAAATTTTGGGGTGGAGATAAAGCACTTATCTAGCATGCACAAGGGCCTAGGCTCAATCCCCAACATAGCAACATGAAAAAAAATGAAGATATATAAATATATATAATATATAATATACACATATAGAATATTTTAAAAGAAAATATATTAAATATATAATTTTAAAAAAAGAGAAAAAGAAAAGGTAAGAGATGTGTGTGATTCTTCCTCTATTTATCAGTTTTCAAAACAATGAGCTTGTTCTTGGCATCCATCACAAGGGGACCCCGGGTATCATGAGATTTCCTGACACACTTGGCCATAGTTTTATTATTTTTTTTTATTGAAGAACAAATAACAATGAGACAGTTTCAAGACAAATTAACAGGACAGATTTGACAAATCAATACATTACAAAATGTTTTTATAATGTTTTGGTGTCATTCAAGGTACATACATGATATTATACCTACAGGCATTATTATAGCAGATGTCTCTAATCAGTGAATGAAGAGAGTGCAGCTATATACCTGTCTTATTTCTCTACGGCTGATTTATATCACAGATTCAACAATTAACACCCTCTACCTTGTTATCTTCCTAGTGTTGTCCATAGTACTAGAAGCCAACATATCTTGTCCAACCACTATTAGTGCAAATCTTGCTTCTCATAGAATTATGCAGAAGCACGGCATATTTATCCTAACTGTACTGTTTATACACACACATCATGATTCTTCCTTTGTATCCCCCTCTTTTTTTGTCTAGACCTGTCATAGATGAGCACTCCATTGTCATTAAACCAATTTAGGTGCCTGAACTTGAGACACAATCCAACACAATTCAGTATTGCACAATAATAGTGAGTTATCTGAAGAAGTTGTTGACAGTAGCCATTTACAGCTCAACTTATTATTATGGCCCCATGTTATATACCTCATTTTTCTACTTTTCTGCTGGATGATTAAGACCAAGATAGATCAAGACCTACATACCAAAAGATGTAGCTTTTGTTTTTGATGAGGTCAGTGAAGTCCTCTCAGGGTTTATCAGCTTTTGTTTTTGATGAGGTTAGTGAAGTCCCCTCAGGAATCTTAGATTCCTGTACCTTTCTCTGTAGATCCTTCGTCTGTGCCATCCATGCGGATGTCGGCCATAGTTTTATGGCTAGGTCAGTATCTAAGGCTGAAATACTAGCAAGGGCTTGGGAAAGAAAGCAGATGAGTGGCGAGTCAGTTGTCAACTTCAGGAAAACGTGTCTGTAGGGAAAGCGAACTGTGGGTATGGGTCACTGCGCGGCCCAGCTGTGGGCTCTGTCATAGCCCTGATAACACAAACACGTGCTACTGAGTCTACTCAGTGAGTAGATAAGCGAGGCTGAGCAGCTGCGGGAGGGAGGCGCAGGCGTGCTGGTGGGAGCAGCCCAGGAAGGTCCCTACGAGACAGAGGCCCCTGAATTTCCCGAACCTGCTGCCCGCCTCTTAATGCCCGGAATCCGCAGCAGCTCATGTGACGTGATGAAGACGTCATAGAAATTTGTGGTCCAACGTGATCACAGGAGTTCTGTTGTCGTGTTTTGTTTTTGTTAGAGGGTTTTATTTTGCTTTGCTTTGCAGCAGGGTTTAGAGACATAAACCAAGGCCTTTTGTCTGTTTGATTTTTGTTTTTTGTTTTTTGTTTTTGTTTTTGTTTTTTGTTTTTTGTTTTGTTTTGTTTTGTTTTGTTTCTTATTGGTCTTGACTTTGGCTTTGGCTTTGGCTTTGGCTTTGGGTTTTGGTTTGGACTGGATCTTAGATTCCATAAGGGATCCTCTGGCTTCAGCCTCCTGAGTAGCTGGGATCACAGGCATGCACCCCAGCCCAGCCAGGAACCAGGGAGCATAGCAGCCTTTAGGTTCTCTCCTGGACCCTCCAGAAAGGCCCAGCCCCACTGACACCTTGATTTTAGCCTCCTACAATTCCTTGCAGACTCCAGACCTCCAGAGCCATAAGAAAAGCAAGCTGTGTTGATTTCTGCCTCACAGTCTGTGTTAGTTTGCTAAGCAGCCTCTGGAAACCAATGCACCAGAGTACCCTGTCCCTCTGAAATGGGAGGCAAGGAAGGCTCAGTGCCTTGGTGCTCCCAGGCCTCAACCCCCACCTGGCTACAAGCCTGCAGCAGCTTTAATAGAACAACAAAGAGGTGGTGAGTCTCCCCCATCACACTGCCCCTCATCTGCCTCTGGACCTTTGCCTACCTCCTTCTGTGGCTAGATCTGGGGTTCAGGGGAGGTCCAAGCTCAAGAGGGTTGTGAGACCTGAGTCAGTAGCCAGCTTGCACCTAGGAACCAGATGCAGATTGTTGACCTCCACCTTCCTGCCCCCTCCTCCCTCACCTCTACCCTCTTACCCCTACCCCATGCTGTGGAGTCATATGACCCTACTCACTCAAGCAAGGCCAGAGAATATAAACTGCTGGGGGATCTGGTTTGGGCTTCCCCAGGGGTCATCTTTGCCCTGTCCCTGTCTTATAAAGAAACTTCTCAGGGCAGGTGATATAGCTCAGCTGACTAAGCACTTGCTTAGGTAAGCGAAGGGGCCAGGTTTCGATCACTGGCACCACATGCAGTGCCAGCCCCGCTCCCAGGCACGCTGAGCTAGTGATGGAGTCCAGGCAGGTGTAGTGGTGCATGCCTGTAGTCCCAGCACTAGGGAGGCACAAATCAGGAGGATCACTGCAAGTTCAAGCTGCACAGTGAGACTGTGTACGAGAGAGAGAGAGAGAGAGAGAGAGAGAGAGAGAGAGAGAGAGAAAGAGAGAGAGAGAAAAGAGAAGAGAAGAGAAGAGAAGAGAAGAGAAGAGAAGAGAAGAGAAGAGAAGAGAAGAGAAGAGAAGAGAAGAGAAGTTTCTCAAGGGAGTAAGAAACTCATTCAGCCTGGTAAGTAACTCTGTCACCCTAGAACGACCCACCCCAGCCCTCCTACCTACCCTCTAAATCACCACCCCACCCGTGGTACTAGAGACTAAACTCAAGGCCTTCACACTGAGCTACATCCTCAGCTTTTTTTTTATTTTGAAGCAGAGTCTCTCTAAATCATTAAATTTTGCAGAATGGACTTAAACTTACAATCATCCTGCCTCAGCCTCTCACAATGTTGGGATTGCAGGCGTGTGCTACCACCCCAGCTCCCTGGGGATTTCTGTGTTTGCATGGCTTTTTTTTTTTTTTTTTTTTTTTTTTTTTTCATCTTCAAAAGAAGGTGTGGCAAACTGCTGGATATCAGAATGTCAACAAGGGAGAGGCACCTACCCACACCTCCACTGTGCTCCTCACACTTTGGCCTGTTTTCCTGGATCGATGTCCTTGTGCAAGACACTTCCTGACTCTGACCCAAGTCCCTCTCTTGCAAAAACAAGATGAAATGTCTTCTATGATTAAAATTCTGCAATTCTGATAGTCAAATCTCTAGGCAGTATGTCACAGGCTTTGGGTTCAAACAGGTTGGAGGTTTTTAATCTAAGGTTGGGAGTTATGATCTGAACAGTTCTGCCTGGCCTTGAACTCATTATGTAGCTCAGGCTAACCAAAAATTCATGGCGATCCTCCTGCCTCAGCCTTCCCAAGTGCTGAGATTACAAGCCTGTGCCACCACACCCAGAGTGTTCATCTGTATTTTTTTCTTGTACTAAATATTGAAACTTACCTTTGCACTGACAGGCACCTCCAGCCCTTATTTTTATTAATATTGTTTTGATATAGTGTCTCACTAAGTCATTAAATTTCCCAGGCTGGGTTAAAACTTGAGATCCTCCTGCTTTAGCTTCCCAGAATGCTGGGGTTATAGGCATGCAACCTGCATGGCTCATCTGTGGCCTTTGTCATGCTACATAGTAAACCAGGAAGCAGGAGTAAAGTCTCTCCACTGAGTTTCTGGGAGCCACCATAGCGAGCTAGTTGAAGGCTAGGTGGGGCACGGGAGCCTCATTCCAACAGGCTGGCCAGAAGCACAGGTTAAACAGCCTGGGCTGTGGCTGCGTCTGCAGGGAGGGTCATTCTGGAGGGTCTGAGATCCAACCCATAGGCTTGTCATCCTCAGGTAGGGCGCCCTTCTTGTGTCTGCTGCAGAACTTCTGGGAAAGCAGCCTATGCTAGGGTGGGGAAGGGGGGAGTGGTCCACAAAAGGGCTCTGTGTTGTAAAACTGCAAAGCTGTAGAAACAACACGGCTTGGTTTTTCCTGTGTCTCATATGATCCTCCTGAAAGGTCTTGTTCTCTCCACCATTCTCTCTCTCTCTCTCTCTCTCTCTCTCTCTCTCTCTCTCTCTCTCTCTCTCTCTCTCTCAGTTTTCAATTTGTATTCAACCAAAATGAAAGAACTAGGCCTAGTGTAATCCCAGCACTCAAGAAGCTGAAGCAAGAGGACCACAAGCTTGAGCCCATGGGGGACTTGGGGACTTAATTAAATTTTGTCTCAAAATTTAAAATTTTAAAAGGAGTTGGTAAAGCGCCTGCTGAGGTAGACACAGGGGCCGAGAGTTCCATTCCCTGACCTTGTCTGCACCAGTCCCACCTCCTGGGCACACTGAGGCTGCTATTGAGACTGGACATGGTGGCGCAGGCCTGTAATTCCAGCACTTGTGATGTTGTAAACAGGGGAATCATTACAAGTCCAATCTACACAGTGAGACCCTGTACATCTTGTCCTAAATACATACATACATACATAAATAAATAAATAAGTGGGGTTGGGAGGATCATTACCAGTCCAAGCTGTGTAGTGAAACCCTGTGCCAAATACACAAAAAATAAAATAATAAAGGGCTGGCAAGATAGCTCAGTGGACTAAACACCTGCTTAGGTAAGTGTAGGGACAGGGGCTCGACCCCTGGCACCACATGCCTCACCCACCCTGCCCCATGGGTGTGGTGAGCCAGTGACCAAGTCAGGGCGTGGTGGCACATGCCTGTAATCCCAGTGTGCGGAGGAAGCTAAAAACAAGAGTCTGAGCTGCATAGTGAGACCCTAAACTAAATACTTTTTTTTTTTTTTTTTTTTAGGGAAGGATCTACAGGGTATTCAGGGTCTCACTACTAGATCAGACTCATAGTGATCCACCTGTTTACAGCCTCCCAGGAGCTGGAATTACAGGTGCTTGCCACCACCACGCTCAGTCTCAGTTGCATCTCAGTGGGGGTGAGGGCCGGCATGGCGGGTGGTGTGATCCAACACTGGCCCCTGTACCTGCTTGTAGGTGCTTTAATCCCCTGAGCTATTTGACCAGCCTCCAAATACATTTTTTTAAAAAGATATATATATGGGACTGGGCGTGTAGTTCAGTGTGAATGTCTAGGTTCAATACCCCATACTGCCCAGGGGAGCAAGGAGCTCAGTGATAGAGCCCTGGGTTTAATCCCCAGTGTTGCAAACCATATAAATAAATGTCACCAAAACTGATAACAGAAGAAATAAATATGGGTACTCCCAAAATGATTAAAGAAACTGAATCTGTAATTAAATACCTTTCCTCCAATATTTCTGATAACTTCACTAGTGAGTCTTATCAACTACTTAAGGAATAACACCACCCTTAGGCAAACTCTTTTCAGGTGAAAAAGATTAAAATATCCCAACCCAAATATACTTCTGTGGGGTACTACAAGTTGGCTGTGCAGGGCAAATGCAGGCAGATCTGCCTCTCCTGCTAGATGAGCCCCATGAGGTCAGGACTGCATCCCACCAGATGTGTCCCCCAGCGGCCCCCAGAGACCCCCAGTCGGCCTGGACACTGCTGACTCAGCTCTGCAAGTGAGGAACTGAGATGAGGCGTTTCCCAGGCCTTCCATAACAGCTACATCCTCACCCTCCGATCTCCACTCCTCCCAGCCTAAAGCTGGGGTGTATTTAATTAAAGAATGAATTAAGTAGAGACGGAATTTACTCTAGTGTTGGAGACGTGGCTGTGTAGATGGGATCGTTGGTTCCCACAAAGCAACACTCAGGATACAGGAACCTTCCTGATCTTTGAAGGTGGGCCTTGCCCTCTAGAAAAATAGAAAAGAACAGAACCAGCCCAGGCTGATTCCGGCAGCTTAAAGAAAGCATGAGTAACCCTATGCGTTGCCGTGACTGACTGAGGGTGGGGCTGAAATAGCCTGACACCTGCAAGGGAAGAGATGGAGGGAAAAGGGGAACTTTAATGCAGTCTTTGAAATTTATCATGCACCAGCAATCACCTACGGCTTGCGTAGCTTACTTCTGTGAAAACCTGTAACAAAGTGGAAATGATGACAGCGTCGACATCAAGACTGCTGTAAGATGCTGGTGTCGAGCCAGACCCAAAACACGCATCCAGAACCTCAGCTGGCCTGCAGCTGTGTGCTAGGATTTGCCTGAATGCCGTGCAGGCCTTCATCACGCGATCCGTGTGATCCTTGGAAGAAGAAACAGTACATCAGTCCCACTTGCCCATGGGGGAATCTAGAAGTCGAGCCACCCGTCCGAGGTCGCGCTGCTCCTTGAGGTCAGGCCAGGGTGTGAGTCGGATGACCGTCCATCCCCGATTTCCTCCACCAGCCTCGGGCCCAGCATTTTCAGTCTGTCTGGAGCATCTTCTCACCCGGTTCCCGTCACCCGTGGGGCTAGAGTCTAGGTGCGCCCCCTGGTGGACGCCGTGTGTGGCACAGTAGGCCGGAGGAGGGCGCCAGGGAGAGGAGTCGGCCAGGCCAGGGTCTCGCCGCCGGGATGTGGGAAGGTGGGCGTCGACGTGGATCGCGCTCATGCATTTCTGCATCCCAGCCCAGTGAGCTCACTCTCGACTGGGTGGCCGGAAATGGAGCAGAGCAGGTCCAGAGAGCGGTGGAGAGAAAGCAAGGAACAGAAAGATGAGTAGTTGACATCTCGCCGCACTTGGGCATCCAAGTGGTGGTGGCCGAGTGCTACTATCCTTGAGCCTCCCACTCCTCAGAATCCGTGGGAGCCTGCTGTGGCCACACACCTGTAATTCCAGCACTCCAGGACACTGAGGCAGCAGACTTGAAAGTCTGAGCTCAAGCCCATCTCAGGATAAAAAGGGCTCAGGATGCAGCTCATTGAGGAGGCCCTGGATTCAGTTCCCCGTGTTGGGAGAGAAAAGAAGTGTGGGCAGTGTTAAAATCCCCGGAGGAAAACAGAATTGAGCAACCCGACCAACTGGCACAGAGAGGCAGTGGCCGCAGCAAGGGCAAAGAGTTGAATTCAGGCAACGCCTGTACCCTAAGGCTTCCAAAACCTGGGTTCTACCCTCCTCTTCATTTTACTCCCAAACCTTAGCTGCTGCTTTTTTCATTTTTCAACATTCAAAGTGGCATTTATTTTGGGGAGAGTGGGATGGAGCCAAGAGGGTATTTGAGGCTTCCCGGGGTGGCTGTGGTGCTGTTTCTTCAGGTAGGGAGGGAACTGGGGCTCAGTTTAGCACCTAGCTTAAATCGTAGAATATTTTTTGTACTCTTTTGGATATGTATATTCCACGAAGCATTTGAAAAAAATTTAATTGGGTAAAAATTACACATAACATAAAATGTATCTACCATCTTGACTGTTTTAAAATATACAGGTCAGTGGTATTAAATGTATTCAGATTGCAGGGCAATCGTCACCACCACCCATTTCTAGAGCTCCACGTCTCCTTCCCCGACTGAGCCCAGTAAACAGAAATGCCTTATTCTTCCCTCCCCCACCCCTGGCAGCCACCAGCGGGCTTCCTGTCTCTATGAATTTAACCTCGTGTAGGTGGCATCATGTCATGGTTTGTGTATCCCCTTCCCCGCAAGCCTCATGCTATGGGGTGAACTTCTAGACTTTGTGATTAACTCATGATCCAGTGCTGGGATTATGGGGATGAATGTTACCCCTGGCCTGGGGCCGATTGCCTGAATGCAGCATAAGGGAGACAGGCTTGCTCTCTGTTACCATTGCTGCTGTTGGCCCTGCCTTTTTGCTCTTGCTGTTTCTCTGTGTTCTGCCACCACGAGCTGCTGCCCTCTGCCATCTGCCTTGGAGACAACTGAGTACGAACTGAAACTTCCACACACTGTGAGCTAAATAAACCTTTCCTTCCTTCATTTTGGGTGGCAGGTATTCGACCCAGCAACGAGAGAAGAGTAACGGAGGTACATTCTGCAGTAAGCATCCTTCTTGTTTTATGTTTTTTAGCACCAGGGATTGAACTCAGGACCTTGCGCTTACCAGACAGGAGTTTATGCTCCTGAGCTATCTCCACAACCCTAATATGTATCCTTTTGGCTATTTCACTCAGCAAAATGGCCTTAAGATGCATCTGTATTAGAATATGTCGTAATTTCTTTCCTTTTAATTTTTTTTCCATGTTTATTTTTTTAAAGAGAACAAAAAATAATTTTTAGAAAATGAGCAGTGGAACAAAATTTCACTAAACAAAATGATAGGAATTCAAAAATGGTTGTTCTATTGCCTACAAATTATTGTTCCGATTACCAGATACAAGCATGCGAAACTGATCCAAAAAATTAAAAGGAAGGGCCAGTCAAATAGCTCAGGGACTAAAGTGCCTGCTTAGGCAGATGCAGGGACCAGGGTTTAATCCTTGGAGTGCAGTACCGGCCCCACCCCTGAGGCACCCTGAGACAGATTAAGACTGGGTGTAGTGACACCTCCCCATAATCCTAGTGTTTGGGAGGCTGAAAACAGGAGAATCTGGCCCGGGAGATAGCTCAGTAGAATAAGTACTTGTCTAGCAAGCACAAGGTCCTGAGTTCTAATCCCCAGTATTGAAAAAAAAAAAAAAAAGAATCATTACAAATCCAATCTGTGTAGTGAGAACCTATATACATTTAAAAAAAATTAAAAAGAAAAGCATTAAGCATTAACTTTCTCTCAACAGACCAGCAGAAATCAAGAGTACAATTATTCAAGCTATACTATGCAGCTTGTTTTGGTTTGTTTGTTTGTTTTTTGTTTTGTTTTGTTTTTGTGGTACCAGGGATCAAACTCAGAACCTTGCACTTGCCAGACAAGCACTTATTCCACTGAGCTATCTCCCAGGCTCCTTATCCTATGTATATATATTTTTCCCTCCCTTCCTTGTTTTTGTCCCCCTTTCCCTCATCCCAGTTGGTCCTTCCCTTTGAACGGTTCCTTTTCCTTTCACAGTACCTATTGTACCTTTCAGATTTGATTTATTCTTTCAGGTTCTCACACTAGGGAGACAGTACAATGTTTATACATGCAGATATGATCCTTTTGAAAACAAAACCGTTAAGCTCACTCCCCTGTAGCCTTCTTGCAAACTGACTCCACCCCTCTTGCAGCAAGCAAACGAGTTTATCCACATATTTTTTTTATCCTTCAAGACAGTTCTTGCCCTAGCAGATGTTGAAATGAATAGGCATCTGGGGTGAGGAAGACCTGTCTCTCCTCTCCCCAGGCCTGGTCCAGACAGAGAAGCCAGTGTTAGACAAATCATCGCAGTTGAGCAGGTTCTAGAGCAGAGGGTGGTGGAAGAGCCTGCCTAGGCCTAAGCCCGAGCTCTGGCAGCAGCCTGGGTTGGAGCAGGCAGAGGGGAGGGGCTGGAAGACCAAAGCCAAATGGGGGAGGCAGAAATCAGACCCCCGTGACTCAGGCTTCGGAAATGAATCTCTGCAGCCAGAGAAAGAGGCTAGGCCTATGGAAAGGAAATGGCTCACAAATCAAATCTGTCAGGGGTGGGAGGAGGGATATGTGTCGAAGTCACTCTGTTAAACATCTTCCAGGATTTAAAACAGAGACACAGAGCCTTGTAAATGGATATGGACACGTTGCAAAAACTGAAGAAAACATCCAGTTGCAGCAGAATGGGTGTACCATGTGGTATGGGGTGCCCTGAGTGTAAAATTTCCTATGTTGGTTTTTGCACTATTGAACCCAGGGCCCTTGCACTGAGCTACATCCCAATAGCCTTTTAAGGATTTTAGTGTTTTGTTTTGTTTTGTTTTGTTTTATTGGGATTATATCCGAAATCAAATTCAGGACTTTGCACTTGCCAGGCAGGTGCTGTACCACTGAGCTATATCCCCAGCCTGTGTCACAGCATTTTGAGTCAGGATCTTGCTATGTAGCTCAGGCTGACCTCAACTCACTATCTAACATAGGCTGGTCTTGAACTTGCAGCAACCCTCCTGCCTCAGCCTCCTGAGTGCTGGGATTATAGGGGGTGCATGACCACACCTGGCTATTTTATTTTTGAGACAGAATCTTAAACTGCCTACGTAGTTCATACTTAAATACTTCCTTTTTTTCAGATTTTAAAATATTTTTTTGTGGGGCCAGGGAGATGGCTCAGTGGAATAAGCACTTCCTGACTTCCTGGCAAGCACAAGGGCCTGAGTTCAATCCCTGGTTCCACAAAAAAAAAAAAAAAAAAAAAAAAAAAAAAAAAAAAAAAAAATATATATATATATATATATATATATATACCAGGAATCAAACTCAGGACCTTGTGTATGCCAGCCAGCCACTAAGAATACTTCTATATAGAAATATTTTTGTTTGGTTTTGTTTCTTGTTTTGTTGATACAGGGTCTTGCTACACAGTTTGGACTCATAGTGATGCTCCTGTCTCAGCCTCCCTAGTGCTGGGATTACAGGCATGCGCCACCACAACCAGTTCCAGGGCTGGCACAGCATGGAATAACAGGGATGAAAGTTGGGACCTTGCGCTTACCAGGCGGGGGATGTAGCTCAGCAGCACAGGGCCTGCCTGGCAAGCACAAGGCCCTGGGTTCAATTTCTAATACCAAGAAAGAAAATAGAAGAAGAGGAAGAAGAAGAAGAGAAGGAAGAGGTGGAGGAGGAGGGAGAAAGAAGAAAGAAAGAAAAAATAATTGTTCGATACCACAGAAAAAGGAGGAAAAAAATGAGTTTCAAAGATTAGAAAAGATCACCTAGAGCTGGCAAGATAGCTCAGCTGCCTAAAGTGCCTGCTTAGGTAAGCTTAGGCAAAGCACAAGGGCTGAGGTTCCATCCCAGCACCATGTGCCACGCCAGCCCCTCCCCCGGGATGGGCTGAGCCAGCCAGAATAACTAAATTTAAAAACAAAAAATCATGTGGGAAAAAAAAGAGCACCTAGCAACATACTGCAGCCTCCAGAAAATCAAGTAAAAGGCCAAGGCCAGGTGCCACATTGGGCCTGCATGTTGTAAGCTGATTCTTGTTTTTTTAAAACTATGTACAGTAGCCAGGAGCGGCAGTGCACACCTGTAATGTCAACACTGAGGAGCCTGATGCAGGAGGATCATTGTGAGCTCAAGGCCAGCCTGGGATATATAGTGAATTCAAAGCCAAACTGCACTGCATAAAGAAACCCTGCCTCAAAAAGAAAAAAAGTACAGACAGCACCGGGCATGTTGACATGTTGACATGTATCTGTAATCCTAGCTTGAGAGGCTGAAGCAGGAAGATCACTGTGAATTCAAGCCCAGCCTGAACTACACAGGGAAACTGTCTCTAATAAATGAATAAATAAGTAAATACAGATTTTTTTTTTTTTTTGGTCTACTCTTTTCAAAGAAAGTTAAAAGGAAAACTATTCTGCAATTCTTGCTCTAGAGCAATGTAAATATGTGTACTGGGCAAAGAGGTGTTAAACTCTAGTGTGTTAAAAGCAAATCAGATGATTTCTGAAAGCTTTCCAAGTACTCCAACCTTCGCTACCTCTCTCTATGTAATTTGCCAGGCCAAGGCTTACTCTTTGTAGTGTAAGAGAGCTATTGGGAGGCTGAGACAGGAGGATTGCTGTGAGTTCCAATCCATCCTGGCTATACAGTGAGTTCAAACCTAGCCTGGACTATATCATGAGATACTGACTTACAAATAAATAAACAAAACAATTAATGACACCTACATGGGCTAAACTAGAATCTCACTTGTGTGTAGGTTTTAGCTTCTATGTTCTATGGCCAAACTACTGGCATACTTAAACTTACCTGTTCACTACCTTATAAATCTTTTTTTTTTTTTCCAGAACCAGGGATTGAACTCAGACCCTTGTGCTTGCCAGGCAAGCACTTATTCTACTGAGCTAGCTCCCTGGCCCTATAAATCCACTTTATAATTTTGTTTCTTCCTGCAACTTACATGATAGCCATGTCATGAAGAGCTACAGATACTTAATACAGTGTTTTGCCTACCTGCTAATACAAAAAGTGCTTCTGAATTTAAACAACAAATGTGATTAGAAAATTTTGGCCAAACATTTCATTTTTCCATACATCAAATCCCTTAATAAGGCCGGGGAGATAGCTTAGTAGAATAAGCGTTTGCCTGGAAAGCGCAAGGGCCTGAGTTCAATCCCCAGTTCCGAAAATAAATAAATAAATAAATAAATAAATCTCAAGATCAATGGGGGACTGGCCAGATAGCTCAGCAAATTAAAGCACCTGCTTAGGCAGACATAGGGACTGGAGGTTTGATTCCCAGCCTGCCATGCCAGCTGTACCCCAGGGCATGCTGAGACAGCAATTGGCACTGGGCATGGTGGTGCGTGCCTGTGGTCCCAGCACTTGGGAGACTGAATGTAGGAGAATCACGACAAGTCCAGTCTGTGTAGTGAGACCCTGTAGACCCTGTGATAAATACAAAAAAGATCAATGGGATCAATAAGGATAATATTGGTTATCAAAAATTAATCTTGGAGCCGGGCGTGGTGGTGCATTCCTTATAATCCCAGCACTCTGGGAGGCTGAGACAGGATGTGAGACCTTGTCTCAAAAAGACAAAAAAAAAAGAATATCAAGATAAATTCAGGGGCCAGTGTGGGAGGCACTATAATCCCGAAGCCTTCCTTTACATTCCTTTTATGGACACTTCCTGTTAATTGCTGCATTATGGCTTCCTGCCTTTGTTCTTTTAATTAGACTTCCTGTGACAAGCTCCTTTGGTTGATCACATGAATGTTATTAGCCTACAACATTACCTTAATGTATCTACCTCATTGATGACGTTGACTTCCCTCCCCTCTGCTATATAAGCTGCCTCACTTCCTTGAATAAACGAGACTTGATCAGAATCCTGTCTTGTCTCCATTTCTCGCGTCCCTGTTCCATGTCTTTGTCAGTCCCCACTCCTCCCCCAGGCGACCTGCGTTGACTGACCTGCTGGACAGGTCAGGCCAGGGAGATGGCTCAGTGGAATAAGCACTACTCTGGCAAGCGCAAGGGCCTGAGTTCAGTCCCTGGTTCCACCAAAAAAAAAGAAAAAAAAGATAAATTCAGTCTTATCATTCTAGTCTCTCTATACTTAAACATTTTCTTATTTATTTTTCCATGCCTAAATGTAAGGGTAATTAACCAGCATGCTTTGCTGACTAAGGTTTTGTGTGAAGAGACAAACACCAGGGCATTCGCTGGCATTCAGAAGTATAAAATAAGCACATGTGTTTTATGCAGTCTTACAACAAAAAAGGCAAGAGTTCAACTGTTTTGGTGGGCTTATGTTTGTTTGGTTGGTTGGTGGTTGGTTGATTGGTTTGTTTTGTTTTGTTTTGTTTTTCTTGTTTTGGTGCCAGAAATCAAACTCAGGACCTTGTGCTTTCCAGGTGGGCACTGTGCTGCTGAGCTATAATCCCTGGCCCAGTTGGTTGTTTTTGAGACAGTGTCTCACTTTATATTTCAGGCCAGATGACTAGGTGGCCCAGGCTGGCTCTGAATTCATGGCAATCCTCCTCCCTCAGCCTCCCTAGTGGTTAGAGGTTACAGCTGTATATCACCAGGCCTGGATCAAGTTGAACTGTTTTATACCACGTGGATATTGGTTTGATTTTTCATCTGAAACTTGTTTTCCCTGAGAACTGCAAACAAAGAACTGGTTGCCCAGAGTTTTGTAGGCAAAGTGGAAATCTGTAATGTGGCCCGTGGCCAACAAGAGACAGAAATCAGCATGAGCAAGCCAAAAGCTTCAGGATCCAGAGCCAGGATGAGCATGATGAAATGCAGAACTTCAGGGAGGCAGATCTGCACCCTGCTCATAATGCCTTTCAGACTCGATTATGTTTTATTTTTTTATTTTACTTTATTTTATTCTTTTCTTTGTGAGACAGGGTTTTGCAGCTATCCTCCTGCCTCAGCCTCCCAAGTGCTGGGCTTACAGGTGGGAACCTTATGCCCAGCTTCATCAGTGCCCTCTTACAGCTACTGTGTCACAATTAAATCAAAAGACAGGGGGCTGGGGAGACAGCTCGGCCGTCTAAGCACCTGCCTGGCAAGTGCAAGAACCTAGGTTTGTTCCCTGGTACTGCATGCCATGGCCCAGGCATCATGCCCTGAAAGCCAGCATGGTGGTGCACGCCTGTAATTCCACTGCTGGGAAGGCTGAGATAGAAGGATCACTGAGTCTGAGCTGCATAGCAAGACCCTCTATCAAATTTTAAAAAGAAGACAGATCCGACCGGGCCAGGGAGACCAATGGAGACTATGGGCATAGGTTAAGTGCTCATCTCTAGAATAGCAGTAGCAGCAATAGTTCCATCTGACACTTGCATCTCCATGGTAAAGATGGTCTCATATGTACTGGTAGTTGTGGATAGTGTTTCTCTTAAGAAGCCCACAATGAATATCTTCAAAAAGAGAAACAGACAAGTCCAGAGGATTTCCAGGCATGAACACTGAGATCACGCAAGATTGAACGGGAAAGCTGTGCCAGTGTCGTGAGCTCAGACCTGTCCCAAGGAGGCTACATTTTCAATGTAACCAAGGAAAAGCCGTGGCTCCCATTATTCCAGTTATAACTACCACCAAGGCATTGCAAGTGGGACCACTTGGCTCCTGGGTGCAAGCATACCCCGTGGTAATGTATTCAAAGCCAAGAACCGTCATAAAAAGAAAAGCAAGACCCAGGACAGTACAAAACTCCAGCCAGTTTTAGGAGGAGCTGAATTTATCTCAGAAGTGTGGGTGGGCACCTTCTCTGGCTCAGACAAGTGAGTTCTGGTGCTGCCATTCATGTCCATGATTCTGGTGTCTCTTACCCAGTAGATGATTTCCTCAGACAAAAGCCAACTTAGACTAATATTCAGAGGTCTACAATGATGACTGCTCTTGTCATGGAATAAGAAGATGCTTTTTAAAAATCGTTAATTATAAAAAGGTGAAAGAAGTTACACAGGGTAAAAAGAGAAATCCAGCTGTCTTACACAGTGGATCAGTAGAAGTTTTCTGAAGTATGTGAACATAGATCCAACTTCCAAGAAAGGTCAGATACTAAGGGGGGAGCATTTTTTAGTTAGTCAAACTCAGGTATTTGGCACAAATTATAAAAACTTCAAATGGGCTGCCAGACCCCATGAACTCAATCGTTAGACATTTCTGTATTGAACAACCAGGATCTGGAAAAAGATAAAAAAAGAGAGGAGCTGGGGGGTGGGGGGAAGGCAGGCCAAAATTATGGGCATAGCAATTGGCAGTGCTTGAAGCACACCTATGTTGTTCAAGAGAAAAACCCAGGGCCAATCACAAAAAGATAACTGGACACAGGGCGTGTGACTGTACCAGCTCACTGCCCAGGCCTGCTCCATGTGTCAGGTGACTGATGTGCCTGACATACAGAACTGGAGGACTGACTGCTCCTGCTCCCAGAGAGGGGAGAGGCCAGCCAAAACGCTCACCCTCTGCCCTGACAAAGAAGACTGAAGGGACCCCGGAGCAAACAGCAATGCCCCATCCATGGAACATCTCCGTCTCATGTAAGGAAACTTCAATTCCTTTCAGATAGAAGGGCCAATATTGAATTATTCTCTTCTAACCTTCTTCTTCATGAAACCCTGAGTGGGGTTGAGAGAGGTCCTACTCAGAGGTCCTTTACCCCCAGTTTGACATGGCAATTCAAAGGTCAAATATTCAACCACAAGGTTGTGGATTTTCCCACAATGTCCTACTCCCTCAACATGAAGAGATTCACTAGTAAAATTAGGTGGGAGGGGAGGGTTCTCCAATTCCAGAAAAGACCAAGGTGTATTTTTTTTATAGGAGAACCAGGGACTGAACTCAGACCCTTGTGCTTGCCAGGGAAGTGCTTATTCTACTGAGCCATCTCCCCGCCCCATCCCACCCTACCCCATCCCCCACCCCTACCTCCACCAAGTGGATTTTACCTGTTGAGACCATGCTGGGTCTCTCTGACCTCATTAGTCCGCAGGAAGATCCTACTGAACAGCATAATGGAATACCTGAGAGGGCAAATTCAGCAGTGCCACGAGTCGTAAAACCAAAAGACCCCAGCTAGTTTCCCAGTTGAATGCAATATCCAGCCAAACAGTGGGCTCATGCAGGTCTCCAGCCTCTCAAAGCCAAGTTTCTTAAATACGGCCTTCTGTGGCCTTCTCGGTCCTCTCGCAAAACTCCCACTCTCCCTAAGGTAAAGCCTTCAGGAAAATATAGCATAGCACAAAAGCCTTTCCTCACTCATTGGAAAGCTGTAGTCCCAATCCACTGTCTGGTGGCAGATCCTCAGATAATCCTTTCTCAAATTCCTGGAAACACAAATTGTTTCTCATCTTCAACTTCAATGATGCTTGCTTTTCTATTCCTAGGTTCCCAGTTTCTATTTGCCCCTGAGGAAAATCTCACCTCAAAGGAAAAATAACATCCTTGGACAGTTCTTCCAAAGGGCTTTAGAGACACTCCTCACATTTTTTTTTTTTTTTTTTTTTTTTTTTTTTTTTTTTTTTTT